>PVKE010002756.1:31861-47245 GCA_004027555.1 Craseonycteris thonglongyai
AGCAAAATATCGTTCTTAAGGTTCAAAATTTCTAACTCTAGTTCTTCTGCTTTCCCCTGAACAAGGTCTGCAATACATGCGGCTAGTTCTATTCCATTTATTTGGCAAGTAAAAGGATTGATACAGAAGGAGACAATTGGCTCGATATTTGTAAACTGCAGAAATCTCTCTTCAAACTGTTTTTGAAGCACTTGCAGGGACTCTTTAAAGAATGACACGTTTAATTCATTGTTACCTAGCATTTTCCTCATATATGAAAAGTGCACGAGAGACTTGATATGCAGATGTGGTATCTACAAAGTCAATTTTGCTTTAAATGCATTTACAGAGCTTATCATTTCAGCTATATTTCTGTCTTTTCCCTGCAACTCCAAATTGAAAGAATCTAACTTTTCCATGGTGTCAGCAAGAAAACCCAAATCCACCAGCCAGCAAGAGTCTGTTAGTTCATCATCATTTTCATTTTTATCATGTATAAATGTTTTTATTTCTTCAATTAAGTTCACAAATCTTGTAAGAACTTTATCTTTACTGAGCCAACGTACTTCAGTATGCAGGATGAGATTGTGTTCTTTATCTTCAGTATCTTCTAACAGGGCCTTGGAAAGTCGGTGTTGCAATGGAGCTACTCGAATAGAGTTGATTATCTTTGTGACTATTTTCATAACATGTTCAAAGGGCAGTGTTTTACAACACAAAGCTTCCTGATGGATAATACAGTGGTAGGACATAAAGTTTGTAAATGATTCATCTTTCCTGCAAAGGGCAATAAATCCTTTGTTTTTACCAACCATTGCTGGTGCCCCATCGGTAGTTATCGCAGACAACTTATGCAAAGGCATGTTGATCAACCTGGCATATGTTCTGAAAGTTTTATAAATATCCTCACCTCTCGTCTGTCCTTTCATTGGTAGTGGCAACAGCTCCTCTTTTACTGTGAAGTTACTAAATACCATTCTCACCATAACTGCCAACTGTGCAGTGTCTGATATATCTGTTGACTCGTCAAATTGCAGAGAGAGGCAGTCACACTCAGTCAAAACTCAGTCTTTAACTGAGTTTGCAAGTCTTTTGAAATTGTATTCTTCTTGTGACTGTGTTATTTGACAACTGTAGGTCTTGTATTGCCGACATAATCTCACTCTTGTTAGAATATTCTTCAAGGGGAAGCCGGGATGGCTCAGTGGGTTGGGCGCTCACTTTGCAGCGCCGGAGACCGAGGATCGAATCCCGGCCCCGGCCCGTGCGGAACCATGTGCTGAGCTGGGAGCTCCCCTAGTTCAGTTCTCTCTCTGTTTCTGTATCTCTCTCTCTCTCTCTCTCTCTTTCTCCTCTGTCAAAATAAATAAATAAATAAAATATATATAGAATATTCCTCAAACAAACAATCGGCAGCTGTCAGAAATACTTCTTTGAACAATTCACCATCCTGGAAAGGTTTTTTCTTCTTTGCGAGCATTTGAGAAATTTTGAAAGAAGCAATGGTTGCCTTTTTAGATTTTTCCAAATGTCTAGTGAAGACAGTCTGTTGAGTAGTTCAACTTCATTTTAGGTGATTTATTATTTTCTTTCTTCAGATTTAAGTGGATAATTCATATCAAAAGTGTTATGACTCGGGGATGCCGGGATGGCTCAGTGGGTTAAATGCTCACTTTGAAGCCCCGGGGACCGAAGATCAAATCCCAGCCCCGGCCTGTGTGGACCCATATGCTGAACTGGGGAGTGCCCCCAGTTCGGTTCTCGCCCGGGTGGGACCCCGGCCCAGTTCCTGCCCTGTGCAGCCCCACGCCCACTTGTGGAGTGAAACTATGTGAAAAAACCAATGATGTGCAACTATGGAGGCTGTTCTGGGCCCTCCCCCTTCTCTCTAGCTCTGTCTCTGTATCTCTGTCAAAAACAATAAAATAAATAAATAAATAAATCTTTTAAAAAGTGGTATGACTTGTCTGAAAGTGACGTTCAACATTATGTTTTTTCGGCATTGCAATACTACTGCCACACAACAGGCAAACGCATTTACCTTTTAAATTAATGAAACAATATGATTCCTCCCAGTCCGTGTTAAAATTATAGGTTCGTTTTCTCTTATTTGGTCCACTCATTTTAGGACTAAAGAAATAAAAATAAAAATAGTTATAGAACTACAATATCATATCAAATTGCCACCATAATAATAGATTACCTACCTCGCTTTTAGTTCATTTAAAATCGAATATATCAAAACACTGTGATCCTAGCTAACAGTCACGACCCGATCAGTCCAGCAACTGCAATCAAAATGGCAACTTGGCGTCTCCCGGTTGGGTGGAGGAGAGTTTAAAGAGCGCAGCGGCTAAACAAGATGCGACATGTACAAAGGCGAAAGCTAGGGAAAAACTTATACATACGATATCGCAAACATACCAACGAATATAATACACCTGTGTAGATACTCAAACAATATTTTAAAATTCTAACAAATGTATAAAAATATAGTTTTACTTAGTGTTTTTGAAAAACTTCTGATGCAGTCAAATAATGGCGGGCGCACACAAATCGGGCCGCTGGCGCCATGGCGCCCATTGGCACGGGGTTGGGAATCCCTGCTATAGAAGATGAATAGAATAGCACTGATAGGTCAGATTAGACAAAAACGTGTTTGCTTTCCTTTGAAAGAAGTTCAAATTGTAAAATCAGTAGCCTACACTTTATTGCTTGTAAGTTCTCCTCACACTCTCATCTATGAATAGATAACAGGTTCACATTGATGCCTCAGATTAGCTAGGTAAACTCTTATAGCCCAACCATAAAAAATAAAATATAGAAATAAAATTTCCTTTGAAAAAATTTAGGGAGGAAATTGTAGAATAAAGAAGCTGCATAAGAATAGTAGAATTAGGAAGATCTGGGATTAGGTATTAGGGCCCTGAAGGTTGTTCCTAACCAATATCAATAAAGATTCATTTCCTAAGAACAGGAGGAGGCCATACAAAGTGATGTGAAGCATTATGGGTCACAATTTTGGTGAAAGCTGAACTGGTCTTAAAGATGATGGTAGAAATAACGTAAATTCTCTCAGTGAGCATGTTCAGTAGTGCCTTCCAGGTGATCCTAAAAGATCCTCAAGAGATATATGTGTTTGTATCTTAAATAACAAAATAGACTTTCCATGAAGATGACATATGTTTTCTAAGCTCAGATCTCATTTTAAGAAAACTACTACCGGTACGTGATGAACGAAAAATAAGCCATAGGAAAAAATTTTTGAACAATTATTATATTATTTTATTATTACTTTCAATTGTATTCTCTCAACACTAAGAAAATTCAAATGATTCCAAGAACACATACCCTTGGGAAACTAGGATATTTCTACATGAACTTGAAACAGTAGCCTTTCTTTTCATTTTAAGCAGTGTTAAACATTTCCCTTAAGGAATTTTAGCAATAGTAGAACATTATTTTAAATTAACTTTTCATTAAATGCTTATTTCCTTTGAAAAGAGAGCAGATGTTAGTACTGGCAGAATCTCCCCTGCCCCCAATCTATGAGTGCAAATCAAAAACAATTTGTTTTGTGAATAATCTACAATATGACAATTTGTCTACAAATATTTCACTGCCTGTTTACCTCAGTGTGTATCAATTGGATTTAGCCTCTTATTTACAGAGAAGAGAGTAAGGCAATCTTGACAGCCTCCCTGACTGCAGGTCTGGCACTGTAGCCTCCCTTCCAACTTCCTGTTGCTACTGAGAACCACAGGGAAGGAGAAGCCACACACTGCGCAGAGTGCTGGCTTTGCAGGACTAGGCCAGTTACAAAATTAGAAACTTGGGTTCTTACCGAGTGAGTAGAGTTGTTCACATGGAGGAAGATCTTTCTGTACAGCACTTTGATTAAGCCAAGGAAGAATGTTACCAGACTGCCATTTACTAGAAAGAATCCTTTTGCAGATAAGTGTTGGGGGAGGGGGAAGGATAGAGTTTGATTTTTTTCTTGTCAACTCCCTCTCTACTGAATAGCTGGTGCTTGCATTTAAAGGAAGATCAAATAAAAGGCTGACTCAGCATTTACTAGATTTCCAGGAATGAGAAAAAACAATTGTAAGCCTTAGCTTCCATATGTCAGATTCTATCACCTTTGTGATGTATGATTCACCCTGTATGTTTAGTATTAAAATGAGCAAAGTTCATTCCCATCCTTGGGCAGTGTTTGCTCTTTTCACGTAGGCACTTGTACTTTTTACATATATTCACAAGATTGACCTGAACTAGTGAACCCAAAAACAGCACTCGTTGCTTCTATAATCTGGATTACTCAGCTAGATCCTAACATTGTTATTTTGTGACACATGATAAATGCTCCCTTTTATAGCACTGAGCAGCAGCATAGTGTTGTGATAACCGAATTACTAATCTGTATTCCTTTTCCAAATGTTTGTTCTTTTTATACTATTTTTTCTCAAAACTGAGTTGTCAGAAGAAAATGGCAAACCCAATAGGCAAATAATTTAATGAGTGAAACTAATGCAGCACATGAATCCATTTGTTACATGAATATATATTATAGATCTTTATTTATTAATGGCTTCAGATGTGCTTTGACAATACATTTTAAAATCAAGGGAAGTCCAAAGATATTTATCTCAAGCCTCAAGTATTCAAGAAGATAAAATTCTGAGCCAAAATGCAAATGTTATTTGTTTTACACCGAGGCCTTTAAATTTGTACAGGGGCTAGAAGAAGTTAACACTACTTCTTTCTTTAATATGTATTTGTAAAACTCTGAATTCTACACTATACACAGAAGTCTTCATTAGAGAAAAGTCCTATCTACCTACCTAAACTGGTTTCTGTTCAAATCCAATTCTAATAGGGAAATACTAATGCAGAGGGGTCCAAATTGACAAAAAAGAAGAGTATCCAGTTATGACTTCCTTGAAATGCCTTAAAACAGAATGTGCTATATAGAGATGATAAAGGCTTTATATACACACACACACACACACACACACACACACACACACACACACACACACACACACACACACACACACACACACATATATATATATATATATATATATATATATATATATATATATACATACATATATAGAGAGAGAGTTAAAAAATACTTATTGAGGGAAAGCTGGGATGGCTCAGCAGGTTAAGCGTTCTCTTTGAAGCCCCAAGGACCAAGGATCAAATCCAGGCTCCAGCCCAGGCGGATCCATATGCTGAACTGGGGTGTGCTTCCCAAATGCAGTGAGGATTCCCAGTTCAGTTGAAAAATAAAAAAAATAAAAAAATTCACAAAATATATTTAAAAAAATATTTATTGAGAATATAAGCAGACTATTACATAAATATACAAATTAAATAAAACTTTGAGACAATATTTGAAAAAAATGTTACCATCTTAATTTTTCTATGTATATGAAAAGATAATAATACAGAGTGACTAAAATGCATAGTAAACTTTTGAAAAATTAGTAAGTAAAATGTGAGATAAAGGGAAGCACGTAACTTCACATATTAAGAATGAGGGCAGTGAAATATGAACTGATATAATAGACTGAATAAAATCCTTAAATTATGTTTTCCACTAAAAAGAGAAATGGATTTTCAAACAATAATAAACCTACAAGAATAAACAAGGAAAAAAGAGTGACTAACTGTTTTGAATCTAGAATGATAACAAATGCCTGTGACTGATGTAGCATAGCTGAGAGAACTGAATCCTAAACTGGCAGTGGGGAAACATGGGTGACACAATTTATATAGCAGAACCATGAAAAGATGTAGAGATTGGCAGCATTGTATGCTTCTTTTTTAATTCCTTATATTTTTAATTACAATTGGCATTCAATATTATATTAGTTTCATGTGTACAGCATAGTGGTTAGACATTTGTATAATTGATGAAATAATTCTGGTAAGTCTAATACCCACTTGGCACCATACATAGTTATTACACTGTAATTGACTATATACCCTATGCTGTACTTTATATTCCCTTGACCATTTTGTAACTGCAAATTTGTATTTCTAATACTTTCACCTTTTTTTTACCAAGTCCCCCCAATCTCTTTCTTATTTGGGAATCATCAGTTTGTTCTCTGTATCTATCAATCTGTTTCTGTTTTGCTTGTTCATTTATTTTGTTCTTTAGATTCCACGTATAAGTGAGATCATATTGTATTCATTTTTCTCTGACTTATTTCACTTAGCATACCCTCTAGGTCTATCCATCTTATGGCAAATGGTAGGATTTCATTCTTTTTAATGGCATTGTTTGTGTGTGTGTGTATAGTATTTCATTGCATGCATATGTATGGATGCCTGTGTGTGTGTGTGTGTGTGTGTGTGTGTATAATCTTTATCTAATTGTCTATTGATAGGCACTTGAATTGCTTTATCAAACTAAAATATTTTTGCACAACAAAGGAAACCATCAATGAAACAAAAAGACAACCTACTAAATGAAATAAAGTATTTGCCAATGATACATCTGCTAAGTAGTTAATATCTAAAATATATAAGGAACTCATACAACTCAATATCAAAAGGACAGACAACCTAATTAAAAAATGAGCAGAGCACCTGAATAGACATTTATACACTAACAACATACAGATGGCCAATAGACATATGAAAAGATGCTCAATCTTGCTGATCATCAAAGAAATGCAAATCAAAACCACTTTACACCTGTCAGAATTGCTATCACAATTAAATCACCAAAATAATAAATATTGCTGAGGATGTGTAGAAAAGGAAACACTTGTGCATGTTGGTGGGACTGCAAATTGGTGTAGCCACTATGAAAAACAGTATGAAAATTCCTCAAAAAATTAGAAGTGGAGGCTTTTTGAAGTGAGGAAATAGGCAGAGAAAATCAGGAAAGCTATGAAAGATTGATGAAGTAGTTAGAATCCCCCATTAATTCCTCATGCAGGTCTGTGAGTGGCTGTGCTGCTAGATACTAATGCATGGCCACATGCCCCTTAAATGAATAACTCTTAATGTTGCTGTTCTGAGTGTTGCCTCAGATAGACTTTGTCAGTCTCCTTCAGGGATTTCCTCAGTTTACAGAAGTCCATCTCATCCAAGGTTTCACTCTTTACTCAGGTTAGCCCACTCTAATGGTTAATCAATGCAGGATGATAAAGGTCTATTTGCACTTAAGTATGGACAACTCTGAAGGACTGTTTTAGTTCTAGAGCTCTTGGATCAGCCAAGTTTGTATTTGGGACTACATCACAGCTTGACTTTACCCCCTGGGAAAATATAAAATTTGTTTCCTTCTGTCTACTAGTATTGAGCCCAAGAGATTTTAGTGAACGAAATAACTTGGCTTCAGAAACTGCTTTCTATAAACCTCATCTGCAATAAAGTCCTCTTAACTTCCAGAGAAGACTAGTGACTTATTCTTAGCAGCCTGTAAAGCAAAAAGTCTTTCCTAGAAATGGGGAACAGTATGGAGAGTTAAGGGCAGAAACTTTATATGAATAAAAGTCAAACAAATGGACATTCATACAACAAGGCAGAGATACAAGAATTCCTTTTATTAGAGATTGACTTTAGGGTACTCAGGTAAAGCCTTCTCTGAAGAACCTGAATAGATTTAGAGGAATGATGTAAGTAAATATATTTGCATTGAGGTAAAATGGTCCAACCAGATCACCTTACAATGAAGCCTAAGGTGAACCTCATAACAGGAAATGGCTTAATTTATGCTTTTCTGAAGATTTAAAAGAAAATCAGATAAATAAGTATACATATAAACCCTCTAACATGAAAGACGAATATATATATATATATATATATATATATATATATATATATATAACTTGGAGGGATCAGAGACAATGAAAGGATTAGGTTAATAATAGTCACTAGCATTCTTATAATCAAAATAGCAGATATTCTGTGTATAAAACAAGACAGGATGCTATAAGAAAGAAAATAAAGGAAGAGTTCTTAAAAATTAAAAAGCTCTTAACTCAAAAGAATAACTTATTAGAAGAAGAGTTGAGGCCACCTCTCTGAAAATATATCAAAAAGCAAAGGTATGAAAAATAAGATAGAGATATAAGAAATATAGAGAATTACTCTAGAAGTTCCAACACAAAAATTTATGAAATCCCCATAAAATGGAACAGAAAATATTATAGAAAAGAGGAAATCATAAATAAAATATTTAAGAAATCCCTTCAGTTTTCATATTAAAAGAGCTAATCCAGTGCCTAGGAAAATATATGAAAATAGGCCCAAGCCAAACTATGTTATTTAAAATAATAAATACAAATTGTATAATGTCCTTGGAATGTGATGGAGTAGAGCATATAAAGAATTCTTTGAATGTCTCACAGCAACCTTGGAAGCTAGGAAATAGTGGAAAAATAGAAATGTTAATACCAGTAAGATACAATCAGCAATATTCTACTAGACAAATATTAATTTGTTCAATAAATCAAAGGTAGAACAATGGAGATAGCAAGAAAATTGTTAGATATCAAAAAGACCTTAAAAAACATATCAATAAAATACAATATATAAACCTTGTGGACTTCCTTTGTTTGCATCTTTATTCTCACCAACCAGCTTAAAAAAAAAAAACAAAGAAAAAAGGAAAATAGTTGTAGATGCTGGGAAGGTTCAGCAGGTTGAGCTCTTGCTTTGCAGACCCCAGGTCTGAGGACCAAGTCCCAACCCCGGCCTGTGTGGACCCAAAGCTGAACTGGCATGCTTCCCATGCAGGAGGCCCCAGGCCTAGTTCCCGCCCTGCGCTGTCCCTTACCCACCTGTGTGGAATGAAACTATGTCGAGAACTAATGACATACAACTATGGAGACTGCTCTGGGCCCTTTTCATTTTCTCTGTCTCTGTCAAAACAATAAAATAAATCTTTAAAGAAAGAGACAGAGAGAGATAGGGAAGACTAAACAAGATGTAATTATTAAATATATTAAAATAATGTTTAACTTGATTGTGTCATTGTTAATGCAGTTTTGGTTTAAAAAATATATAATTATCTGGTATAGATATATACTAAACTATTTACCATAGACATCATAATTTTGAGAATTTGCTTTAAAATGTTTCTGTCCTTTCACTTTTCTCTGGCTAAAGAAAGTATGGAGTATAAGGAGATAACACCTGTGTAGCAGAAAGTTGATAGGTTCTGAAACAGGGAGATTAGGGCATTATACACTTTCTTTTTGTATGTGCTAAAAATGTCTATAATAAACAGTTTTTAAAGATCTCAAGTGATATGCAGCTGTGAAATGAGATAAAATACAGACATTTTTAGAAATACAAATCTCAAAAAAATACCTCATATACGTACTTGCTCTGAAAGTTATTAAATGAGCTAATGCAACAAAATGAGAGAATAAAGCAAAAAAAAAAAATACATTGGATAAAAAACATAGAAAAAACAACACAGAAAGGACATAAAGAGAATCCCTTAGGATGATTATGTCACTATACTTCTTGAGAATATTCAAACAGGAAACACATACACACATGCATGCATACACACATACACACACATGCACACCTCTTTTTTTTTTTTAATCTCACAATCACGTGATACCAGATTTTGCTTTATTATTTTGACCCCTAATAATCACATTAAGAAAGAATTTTAGAATGGACTAAGCGACATTAATTAGTGTTCTCTGGAAAGCAGAGTCTTTGAAAATTGCAAAGCTCTCATGGACTTCCAGACACAAATAACATAGCTTCTTACATCCAACAAGCTGTTATAAAAGTCCTTCAGAAGGAATCTCTATATTACCCCATGGTGAGTCTCATGAGTATAGGATTCAGTTGTTATTAATATGAGCCGCAGTTTACCAACCCTCCTGCATTATCAAGAAACAAACAATCAGCATCAGATTCAGTCAAGTTAGTCCATGAATGCCAAAGTCTTCCAGTGACTTACAGTGATTTCCATCAAATAATTATTTTTCTAATTTTCAACTATGTTATGGTGTGTTCAATTTAAAACCACATCGTTCTTCTCTGTATTTTAAAGCAGTTTTTAAACTTTTAACATGCTTTAAATTCTTTATTGGGCATTATATTTGTCAAAGTTCTACCTTGCAAGAAGTATGTATCATCTTTGATTTATATAGAAAGAAAATTTATTGAATGAAATAGTGGGCATATGATGAATTGTTACAAACCCAGAGTACCAGACTCAGGAAAATGGGCAGGAGCATAAGATGACTATGCATTTGAAACTCCTGTGCAAACCATACCCCAAATCTTTCCCAGAGAGGACACCGCTCCATGTCCACTGGACAGTAGGCATCTTCAGCATGGCTGGCTCTGATTCTAGTATTCCCAACTAACCCTGCTGTCTTAAAATCCTGGGTATCACAAAGCAACACTTGTACCAAAATATAAAGGCTTTGTCCAGAAAAACATTCAGCCATTGTCAATGTAATGAGAACAGTTACATTGCTAGATACTTTCTGGACAGACCTCACATTCCTTTGCAGGTCCTGCTTCTTGCATCGTTATCTCTAATTCAAAATGAGAGTGATTGATGGGCCAACATACCTATACCCTAGCTTGAAAGAAGTTTGATAAAACCTAGCAAGATGGATAAAAAAGACATGCCACACATTCAGGAAAAAAATTCCAATATTGGCAACCAGAAATATACAGATATGTTCTATAAGCATTTTACAACTAATATGTCTAACCAAGTACTTATTTTTTTATTTTGAAATTCAAGATTCTATGAATCAATAATGATTTACTTTATTAGTGTCAATACAAGGAGGGGGAAAATGTATATTCTGAGTACTTTATGCATATTTCAGGTGCAGATGAAGATGTGTCAGGAGAAGAGGGATTAGAATAATTGCGATGACACTTTTCTATTAAATAATATATACATGTTTATCTAGCACCATGAATATTTCCTTCTTCACTGAGAAGAGCATTTACTTCAGATGTTGGGAGGTCAGGGGATGCTGGAATGGCTCAGTGGGTTGAGCACTTGTCTTCCAGCCCCAGGGTATAAGGATCGAGTCCCATTCCTGGCCCTGGCCCACACAGACCCATACACTGAACTTGAGTGTGCTTTTCTTGTGGGAGGCCCCCAGTTTGGTTATCGCTGGGGCAAGCTTCTCATGTGGGGGGTCCCTGGTTTGGCCACCATCTCACGAGGTTGTGCCTTTCATGTGGGAGGTCCCCGTCCCTGTTCCAGCCTTACATGACCTCAGTCCACCCATATGAAACAAAACTATGTCAAAAACTGATGATGTACAGCTATGGAGGCTGCTCTGGGACCTCCCCCTTCTTATTGTCTGTCTCTCTACCAAAACAATAAAATAAATTAAATAAAAAAAAAGATATTGGGAGGTTAAACAGTGGACGAAAGATCAAAAGATATGGACTTTCATAATATAGTATGTGTATACCACTAAATCAACTAACTACCTGAAAACCTTACATTGCATCAAACACTCTAGGCTGACTTGAAGTGAAGATGCCTGACATGTGATTCCAGATTGCCCCCTCCAGAACCAGGTTACTTAGGTAAGAAACATTTATTTTCATCAGAATTCATAAGAAACATACTTATGAGAGTTTCAGTTCTCAAAGTCCTAAAATAATAGATTTTTTAAAAAGCTATTATAAAAACTAAGAAATACAAGTCCATAAATGTTAAAAACTTAGACAAAGATTTTGCATTACTGGGTACTGGAGCTATTTCAGAAAGGAACCCCTAATTTATCTAGTCCATGAAAAATTCTTATAAACAAAGCCATTCTTTGCAGTGTGGATTAAATCACAACTAGTGGTAACAGTACCTAATGTATTTATTCATTGTTCTGCTTATGTTTAAATATACAATGCTGTGTTTATAATGTAAGCACTTGTTAGTACTTCATGTAAAAAAACAGGTCTTATAATATGTTAGAGTGATATAAATAGTAATTTATCAAAGAAAAAATGATTTTCCATTATTCTAGAATGTTAGTAATAGAAAAATATATTTGAAATATCAACTGGCAAAGAAGTAAAACTCAGTGCTTGAAATAGGAAATTATTTTAGATATTCTTAAAATTATAGCCAGATTATATTGAATTCTATAAAAGTAACTTCAAAACTTTTAGTATTTCATTTTTTATGTTGGACCTGAATTTACTTTATATTACTGAATCATGAAAGTTGTACTTCACTTTTTAGTTTCTGATTTCTATTAGTTTGTAAAAGGATTTTACATTTGCATTTAAATAGGAAGAAAATGTGATAAGGATTTCAATTAAAAGGCCGTCTGTTTGGGTTAATTCATTTTTAATAGGGACAGTAAATATTTTTAGTTGTTTAATTTTTGCTGCAAGATCAGTTCATTGTTCTTTTTTATCTTGTCATATGGTCACTTAATAAAGAACACTTAAGTTCACCCCTGATATTTAAGAAATACCTCTCATTCCTTTATTGATTTTTTTTAAATCTAAGCAAATTTCTGAATAGTACTTCAGAAAACCGATGATAGCAGTTCACTGCATTAGAAAATATTCTTTTTATAAAGATTTATTTTTATTGTTTTCTGACAGAGAGACAGAGAGAGACAGAGAGAAGGGGGAGGGCCCAGAGCAGTCTCCACAGTTGACAGCATCAGCCTTCCATATAGTTTCACTTCATAGATGGACACAGGGCAGGAACTGGGTTAGGGGCCTCCTGCATATGCCCTGACAAGAACTGAACTGGGGACACACCCCAGTTTAGCATATGGGTCCATATGGGTCGGTGCTGGGATTCAATTCTTGATTCTTGGGCCCCGGGACTACAAAGCGAGCACTTAACCCACTGAACTAGAAAATATTCTTAATACATACACAGGTAAAATATATATATATATTTTCAAACAACTGTATACATAAAATTATATATTAATATATATAGAATAAATTTATATTCTAAAGTCACTGCTGCTATACTGACAAAAAATAAAATAAAATAAGATAAAAACTATGTAATCTGGAAAGTTTGACTAAGTCTTCAGAGTTTTATATACTTTATAAGAGATAAGCTGTCTTTACAAAAAGAATGACCATCCTTCAATTAGTCTTTATATGTATTATTTACTTTTATAGAGAATAAAGTAGGTTCTGTAATAATAATATCAACCTTAGTCTGATGTACCATATACATTTTCTATTTCTGAAGCTAGTGTTTTGAAATTTGATCACTTATCTTTTATTTGGTTTTAGATGTGTCCTCAGAGTCTAAACAAATTTACTTAATTAGATGATATCTATAATTAAAATAATTTATCTTTAAAATAATTTAAATAGGTTTACCATATTCAAGGCTGTTAGTTTATTATTTTGTTTTATTTGAAGCTAATTTGATCTAATTTGTCCTGTTTACCCAGTTTCTAAGAAAATAGCTCACTTTCTTACTCTTCTCAAAATCTTAAACCTACTCTGGACATTCTTTTTTGGCAGGGAAGGAATACAGGCATTATAATTTAAGAAATGAAGTATTTTATTAGTATATTTTAGCTTCTTTATAGCAGAACATCACACTAGTGCAGGGATTCCCAACCCTGTGCCCGCGGCCCGATTTGTGCGCACCCACCATTATTTGCCTGTATCAGAAGTTTTTCATAAACACTAAGTAAAACTATAATTTATTTTTATACATTTGTTAGAATTTTAAAATATTGCTTGAGTATCTACACAGGTTTATTATATTTTTGGTATGTTTGCGATATCATATGTATAAGTTTTTCCCTAGCTTTCGCCTTTGTACATGTCGTGTCTTGTTTAGCCGCTGCGCTCTTTAAACTCTCCTCCACCCAAACGGGAGACACGAAGTTGCCATTTTGATTGCAGTTGCTGGACTGATCGTGTTGTGACGGTTAGCTAAGATCACAGTGTTTTGATATATTCGATGTTAAATGAACTAAAAGCGAGGTAGGGAATCTGTTATTATGGTGGCAATTTGATATGATATTGTAGTTCTATAACTATTTTTATTTTTATTTTTTTAGTCCTAAAATGAGTGGACCAAATAAGAGAAAATGAACTTATAATTTTAACACAGACTGGGAGGAATCATATTGTTTCATTAATTTAAAAGGTACGTAAATGCGTTTGCCTGCTGTGTGGCAGTAGTATTGCAGTGCCGAAAAAACATAATGTTGAACATCACTTTCAGACAAGTCATACCACTTTTGATATGAATTATCCACTTAAATCAGTAAGAAAGAAAAAAATAATTCAACTAAAATGAAGTTGAACTCCTCAACAGACTGTTTTCACTAGACATGTGGAAAAATCTAAAAAGGCAACCATTGCTTCTTTCAAAATTTCTCACATGCTCGCAAAGAAGAAAAAACCTTTCCAGGATGGTGAATTGTTAAAAGAAGCATTTCTGACTGCTGCCGATTGTTTGTTTGAGGAATATGCTAACAAGAGTGAGATTATGTTGGCAATACAAGACCTACAGTTGTCAAATAACACAGTCACAAGAAGAATACAATTTCAAAAGACTTGCAAACTCAGTTAAAGACTGAGTTTTGACTGAGTGTGACTGCCTCTCTCTGCAATTTGACGAGTCAACAGATATATCAGACACTGCACAGTTGGCAGTTATGGTGAGAATGGTATTTAGTAACTTAACAATAAAAGAGGAGCTGTTGCAAATATTACCAATGAAAGGACAGACGAGAGGTGAGGATATTTATAAAACTTTCAGAACATATGCCAGGTTGATCAACATGCCTTTGCATAAGTTGTCTGCGATAACTACCGATGGGGCACCAGCAATGGTTGGTAAAAACAAAGGATTTATTGCCCTTTGCAGGAAAGATGAATCATTTACAAACTTTATGTCCTACCACTGTATTATCCATCAGGAAGCTTTGTGTTGTAAAACACTGCCCTTTGAACATGTTATGAAAATAGTCACAAAGATAATCAACTCTATTCGAGTAGCTCCATTGCAACACCGACTTTCCAAGGCCCTGTTAGAAGATACTGAAGATAAAGAACACAATCTCATCCTGCATACTGAAGTACGTTGGCTCAGTAAAGATAAAGTTCTTACAAGATTTGTGAACTTAATTGAAGAAATAAAAACATTTATACATGATAAAAATGAAAATGATGATGAACTAACAGACTCTTGCTGGCTGGTGGATTTGGGTTTTCTTGCTGACACCATGGAAAAGTTAGATTCTTTCAATTTGGAGTTGCAGGGAAAAGACAGAAATATAGCTGAAATGATAAGCTCTGTAAATGCATTTAAAGCAAAATTGACTTTGTAGATACCACATCTGCATATCAAGTCTCTCGTGCACTTTTCATATATGAGGAAAATGCTAGGTAACAATGAATTAAACGTGTCATTCTTTAAAGAGT
>PVKE010002756.1:56628-79305 GCA_004027555.1 Craseonycteris thonglongyai
CAGTGCATAGTTATTTCTATTTTACTTTTTGACAGATAGAGAGAGAGACAGAGACAGAGACAGTTAGAGAACCGAACTGTGGGAACTCCCCAGTTCAGCACGTGGGTCCTGCCTGGGCCGGAGCCGGGATTCGATCCTCGGTCCTCATGGCCTCAAAGCGAGCGCTCAACCCGCTGAGCCGTCCCGGCTTTTCCCCATCTACTCCAATTCTTAGCTATAACCCTGTAAACAAATTAGTAATTAAAGAGTAAAACAATTTAATGACAACAAAAAACATCTCCAATGAATGGAGAAATAATTATAAATCCAAAGTGTAAAGAATGATTTCATAATGCATTAATATTAATCAAACCATGGGAGAAACCTAAAAATTGGGTACATGTAGAAGAAACTGTCCTTAGAAGTCACTAACCAAAAATAATAAATGCAAACAAGTCCTAGAGGCAAAACTTATAATACACAAAACTTATTTAAACACAAAATATTTGACATATCAATGTTTGTAAACGACATTCAATTGTTTTAAAAATTAAACAGTCATATTTGATAAAAAATAGAAGCTCTAGCTCCTTCTATATGCTATAAAATTACTTAAAAGTTAAAGAAAAAACACCAACTGATTACAAATGCAAATCAAAGAAATCAATTATGATATTAGTAATAAGAAGTCAAACATAATACAAAAATAATATAAAAGGAAGCAAAGAGAATTTTATAATGATAAACTACAAAAATATACAACAGAGAATTAAGAAATTTTAAGTATGGATGAGTATTCATACAGCAAATATTTTCATAAATACAAAGAGGAATAAACAAAATAATTATAAACAATTTATTACTGCTTATGTATACACAAAGAAGTACATTTAGAATAGTATAAACAAATAAAGCAGTTATAAAATTGTTTTTATCTCACTCTCATATTTTCATACACACCTTCAAATATGGTTTATGTTCTGAATATAAACAGTGTGCTTTCATTTCCTGTGTACACGAGACAATAGAACGGATCCTGACAATCCTTTATACATTAAGAAGTTCTGTAAAAGTAAAGGTAGTGTATATTGTATTCTCTGGCCAATAGCAGTAAAATTACAAGATAATTCACATGAGCCATAATATAAAATGGTGGTCTTTGAATGATAGTGATGTGTCAGTGTAGGTTCTATTAATACTGTAACATATGTCCCACTCTGATGGAGGACATTGATTAAGGGGAGAGGCTATGAATTTGTGGAGGGTCAGAGTACATGAGAAATCTCTGTATCTTCCTTTCAATTTGGCTGTGAACCTAAAAGTGCTCCAAAAACTAGTCTTTTAAAATAGTAATAAGATTTCAACTACCTTTACTTTACCAAAAATCTGAACAAAAAACAAAGACACTCAAACTACTTTAAAAAATCCATGTTGCATAATAAAAACCAAGACCTAAGTTGCATACTGTTCATAAAGAAATATATTAAGAACAATTTGTGTCAGTAAATATTAGCACAATTAGAAAATTGATATGTGTGCTAAATTCTTTTATTTTCCAAATAATAAATATTTAGCGTAACAGAGTTAAGCATTCAACTAGAAATTACAGAAAGAGATGGCCAAAATAAATGTAAATAAAGAGAAAAAGTATTAATAAAACAGAAAACAGAAATAAATTAATTATAAATATATTTAATAACTGCAAAATAATGAAATAGCAAATCTACAACACAGTTTTAAAAAGTGACTAATTTTAAAAGCACATAAATGAAAATAAAAATGACTAAGAATAAAAGGATGTTTAAATACATACATGATGACAATTTGTTAAATATTGTGCACATAAATTTTTAAAACTCTGAATGAAGCCAATAATATTCTGAAAAAAATTTATATAATTTATAATGTACAGTATAGCATCAAAAATACTTATTCAGCAAAAATGAACAAGTATGAGCATGAAAAAGCAGAGTGGGAGAAGATGCATTCTGTGTATATTAATATGAAGGCATTATGGGGCTTCTGGATATATCAGCAGGTTGAGCACTTGCCTTATAACCATGATGTCCAGAGATCAAATTCCAGCCCCAGCCCAAGCAAACCCATGTGCTGAACTATGGCATGCAACTGGTCATTACTAGATGGCTATGAATATATTTGCCTCCCCTGTAGGTGGCCCCCAGTTCAGTTCCCATCCTGCAAGGCCCCACATTCACCTGTGTGGAATGAAACTATGCCACAACTACCGTAATGATGTACAACTAGGGAAACTGCTTTGGGCCTTTCCTCCTCCTCTCTCTCTCTCTCTTTCTCTCTCTCTCTCTCTCTCTCTCTCTCTCTCTCTTTCTCATCTCTTACATCTCAAAACAGTAAAATAAATCTTAAAAAAATAACATATTATGAAGATTTCACAAATCTACCTAAAAAATCTAAGAACAGAGAAGAAAGACAGGCAAAATACTTGCATATTATCTTTATAAAGAGAATAATTCTAATAGACAGTGAATATATTGTTCAACATTGTAAGTCATCAGAAAAATGTCCAGTTAAACTACAGTAAATTACAAATATGAACCAGATGACTATTTGTTGGTAAGGAGGCAGAACAACCAGAAAACTCATACACTACTATTAATACTTGAAATGTAAACAGGTACAACTACCTGTGAACACTGTCAGTAGCTACTAAAGTTTAAGACATGCAAATCCTATGACCCAGTAATTCCCCTTCTATAAATACAGACAATAGAAATAGGTAGTTATGTGCTCCCAAAGATAATACGAGGATATTTATATCCACTGTATTCAAACTAACCAAAAGCTGGAAAGAATCTAAATGTTCAAAAATAACAACAGAATATATAAATATATCATGGTCAGTTCATAAAATAATTAAGAGTAATAAACAAAATCTTCTACACAGTAATAAAAATTTTAAAAAAGAATTAACTGGAGAAGCTGGGATGGCTTAGCAGGTTGAATGTTGACGTTGCAGCTCCAGGGTTCAAGGACCAAATTTCCCCCTGGCCTGTGTGGACCCATATACTGAACTGGAGTGTGCTTCCCATGTGGAAGGCCCCTAATTTGGTTCCTGATGGGGTGAGCATCCCATGTGGCAGGCCCCCAGTTCAGCCTCCAACTTATGGCAGTGTTACTCCCATGCAGGAGGCCACTGACCAGTCCCTGCTCTGCACAACTCCCCACTCACCTGTGTGGAATGAAACTATGTCAAAAACTGAAGACATACCACTATGGAGATTGCTATGGGCCCTCCCTCTTCTCTCTGTCTCTCTCTGTCAAAAACAATCTAAAAAATTACTGCTTTTTCCAAAACCATGAATCAATCCCATAGAAATTATGGATTATAAAAAACCAGACAGTGTATGATTTTGATTATATATAACATTTGGAAATGACAAAAATTGCTCTATGGCGATAGAAATCAAAATAATGGCTACTTTGGGGGGCATAAATGAATGGAATAAGTCAAAGAGAGACTTCTGAAGTGGTGGTAATGTTCTATATGTTCATTGAATTCATGCATATATTAATAACCTTAAATAATAAACATACCAAGATTTTTGTTAGGTACTTCAATATTTTTTCTTGAAAAACATTTAAAGAATGCTTTTAAACTTTAAGATAAACACCCAATAGAAGGATGGGTAAAATACATGATTAGGTAATTTACAAAAGAATGTAAGCAAATAATTACATCTGAATAAAAATTAATATAATAGTATATTATTAATATTATAAAAAGATAGCATTTGCAAAGTTTTTGAAGATGAAAAAATAGCATATTGTTGTTGTTGTTTTTGAGACTTTGATGGAATATTATTTTTTGTTTGTTTGTTAAATTTTTTGGGATGACACTGATATCAATTACATTGTTTCCAGGTGTACAATTTTACATTACTTTGTCTATATGTTGCATTATGTGCTCACCACCAAGAATCAGTGCACTTTCCATCACCACATATTTGATTTCCCCTCCCTACTCCCCCCCATCCATCTCTCCCACCCATCTGCCCACTTACCCTCAGGTAACCACTGAACTATTGACTGTGTCCATGAGTCTTTGTTTCTTTGTTCCTTTCAGTTTTATATTCCACCTATAAGTGAAGGGGTTTTCAAGTCTATTTTTTCAAAGAACCATCTCTTTGTCATGTTAATTTTTTCAAAAAAATTTTTTTTATTCTCTATTTCATTTAGTTCTGCTTTAATTTTTATTATTTCCTTTCTTCTGCTGGCTTTGGATGTTCTTTGTTCTTTTTTTTCTAGTTCTTAAAGATGTAATATTAGGTTGTTTACTTGTGATTTTTCTTGTTTCTTGAGAAAGGCATGTAGTGGTATAAATTTTCCTCTAATTACTGCTTTTGCTGCATCCCAGTAATTTTGGCATGTTGTGTTTTCGTTGTCATTTGTTTATACGTATTTTTAAATCTCTTCTTTTATTTCTTCTTTGATCCAGTCATTTTTTAATAACATGTTGCTTAATCTCCATGTATATGTAATTTTTCCTGCATTCTTTTTATAGTTGATCTCCAATTTCAAAGCTTTGTGATTGGAGAATACACTTGGTATGATTTCGAACTTCTTAAATTAGCTGAGGCTAGCTTTGTGTCCCAGCATGTGCTCTATCCTTTAAAATGTTCCATGTGCACCAGAAAAGAATATATATTCCTGTGTTTTAGGATGAAATGTCCTGTAAATGTCAATTATGTTTAGTTGCAGTAATATATTATTTAAAGCTGATATTTCTTTATTTTCTGTTTGGATGATCTCTTCATGGCTGTCAATGGGGTGTTTAAGTCCCCTACTATAATTGTGTTTTTGTCAGTTTCTCCTTTTAGATCTGTTAGTAGTTGCTCTGTAAATTTTGGTGCTTCTTGGTGGGGGATATATATATTAATAAGTGTAATATCTTCTTGTTATATAGTCCCCTTTATCATTATGAAATATTCATTCTTGTCTCTTATTATCTTTTTGATCCTGAAGTCTGCTTTGGTAGGTATAAGTAGGGTTATACCTGCTTTCTCTGGATGCCATTTACTTGGAGTATTTTTTTTCACCCTTTCACCTTGAGTCTGTTTGTCCGTGTGGCTGAGATGTGTCTCTTGTAGACAGCATAAGGTTGGTTCTTGTTCTTTAATTCAGTTTGCTACTCTGTTTCTTTTTATTGGTGAGTTCAGTCCATTTACATTTAAGGTGATTAATATATGAGGATTTGCTATAGCCATTTTACCTCTTGTTTTCTGGTAGCTCTTTTTTCTTTTTATTGCTTCTTTGCTTTTTTCTTCCCATTGATTTAGTTTGATGGTGTTTATGACTGTTTTTTCTGTTCTCTCTTCTTTTATTGTTATGTGCCCTGATTCTAAGTTTTTTCAGTGGTTACCATGAAATTTATGTAAAAGGAAGTTTCATATATGCAGTGGTTTCTTTTCTTAAGGATGTTTCTTATCTCCATTCTCTTTGGAAACTTAAGTCTTTATCTCCTTCCCTTTTTATATTTTTGTTGTTCCAGTTTATCCCTATTTACTTTTACTTTTTGTTTCAGGCCCATTTGCTTCCTTCAGTGTTTCTTTAAATGCTGGCCTTGTGCTGGAGAATTCCTTCAGTTTTTGTATGTTTAAAATGCCTTTATTCCTCCTTAATATCTAAAGGATAACTTTGCTGGGTACAGAATTCTTGGCTGTTAATTTTTCTCCTTTAATATTTTAAATACTCTGTTCCATTCCCTTCTGGCTCATAGAATTTCTGTAGAAAAATCTGCTGAGAGTCTGATAGGCTTTCCTTTACAGATTATGGTGTTCTTTTTTTCTGGTTGTCTTGAGTATTCTTTCTTTGTCTTTGACCTTTGATATCTTCAGTATAATGTGCCTTGGGGAGGGTG
Source organism: Craseonycteris thonglongyai (assembly GCA_004027555.1). NCBI lineage: Eukaryota > Metazoa > Chordata > Mammalia > Chiroptera > Craseonycteridae > Craseonycteris > Craseonycteris thonglongyai. The sequence goes on from PVKE010002756.1 coordinate 62,504, forward strand.
TGTTAGGATTCAAGTTGCTAGGGGTCCTGTTTCCTTCTTGACTTTGAGATTCCAGTTCTTGCCATACATTTGGGAAGTTCTCATCTACTATTTGTCTGAGTAAATTTCTCTGTGCCCATCTCGTCCTCTGATCACTCCGGAATATCTATTATTCTTATATTATTTTTTCTAATGGAGTCATATAGTTCTTGTAGATATCTTTCTTTTCTTTCTGTTTTTTTTTAGCTTTTAGGTCTCTCTGTTCTTCTTTTTGTGACACTTCCAAATTTTTGTCTTCGATTTCATTAATTATTTCCTCCATCTGGTCAGCTCTGCTTCCTATGCTAGCTATTTCATTTTTCATTTATTTTATTGTGTTGTTTATCTCCATAATTTCTATTTGCATCTTTTTCATAGATTAAATTTTCTTTCTGAGATCATTTAGCTCCTTTTGTGTACTTTGCCTGTTTTCTTTGAACTCTTTGAGTGTTTTTATAGCTCCAGTCTTGCTTTCTCTGTCATTTAGCTCATATAATTCCATAACTTCAAGTTCTTTTTCTGGATATTTTTCTTTCTTTCTGAATTCCTATGTTCAAATGGGTATTCATCGCTGTTAGAGTGTTTTGTTTCCTGGACATGAGGACTTTTCTCTTGGTAGATGTGAAGGTGTCTTTCCTTTACTTCCTAGCTGGTGTTTGTGTCTTATAATATTTTCTCTTGTTTATTTTGTTTTCTCACAGTGGGAGACTTCCTAGAAGGTGGGATTCTCTTTGACTCAGTTGCCCTGGTCTCTGTATGCCTCCTCTTTGGGAAAGTATAGTGGGCAATGGTATTCTATGCCTCTGAGATCCCACTGCTGTCAGAAGGAGCCACACATGGGCTTCAGCAGGAAAGTTGGGGCATGGTTTGTTTGAAAAGGTGCACCTCTGTTTGGGTCACAGGGTAATGGTGGCTTCCCTCTGCTGGCTTTACAGAGAAGAGTGGGGGTGGGGTTTCTTGGGAAAGGCTCAGGCCTGATTGCATCACAGGGTAATGGCGGCTTCCTGGCAGCAGTTCACTGAAGGCCCACCATGGGTGAGGCCTGGGGGGTGAGCCCTGGGAGACAGCAAGGGGAAGCAGTCAGGCTCCATGTCCTAGGCCACGCAGTGCTCCAGTTGGGGCCCCACCTCACTGAGGGCCACTCTGTGCCTCAGCCACCAGCACACTCCAGGTGTTGGCGCTCCAGCCACTGGGATACCCACCTCTGGCTCCAGTAGCAGGCCTCATGCTCTGTGGGTCCCCAGCTGCAGATGCCCCACCCAAGCTCCAGAAGCAGGACCTTCACTTCGGTTACTCACACCAATCTCTGGCTGCTGCTGGTGCCTCGCTCTGGCCTTCTGCCTCGCACTCTGGCCTCCTGCCCTGCACTCTGGCCACCCTCACCATGCCCCAGGTACTCCCCCCCACACTCCCACTGGGGCCTTTTGCCACCGTCAGCAGCACCTGCTTTTCCCATCCACCCCACGCTCTGGTGTCTGCTCCTCCGCCCCTGTCTGTCCCAGGCCTCCAACCCACCCAGAGTCATTCTGTTCCTGGACCTGCACCCCCGCACTCCTACTTCTGTCAGTCCCTCCTCTGCTGGACTCGGGTCAGCCTCTGTCAGTTTCTCCTCTGCTGAACTCAGGTCAGCATCTGTCAGTCCCTCCTCTGCTGGGCTCGGGTCAGCCTCTGTCAGTCTCTCCTCTGCTGAACTTGGATCAGCCTCTGGGTCAGTCACTGGGTTTGTCTCTGGGTCGTGCTCCGTGGTGGGTTGCCACATGACTCATTTTTTTTCTCTCTCACTTGCCTCTGTTTCTCCAGCTTTAGAAATTTTCTTGTGATTAGTGGGGCCTCAGCCGAGGCTATGTGCTACTTAGGGATTCTCTGGTTGGATTTTGGTTGCTTAAATTGTTGTCTTTCCAGGAGCGGTTTCAAGAGCTCCTCTCATGCTGCCATCTTGATGACATCCCCAATAGTATTCTAATATACTGCTATTGACTATCTAAAAGAGTATAATATTAAAAAAAAATGATTTGAAAATTGATTTAGCCCCATCAAATAAAAATTCTTAAGATGTCTATATTCTTGAACTTACAGTGTAATCCTTATCTTTTTCTCCAAATATTAATTCACACAAAGATGTAGGCACAAGATCTACGTAAGAGAAAAACCCAATGATAAACTATAAATTATAATACAAACTATGATCTATACTTTTAAAAAATGCTAAACACTAAAAATTATGAAAACTGATTAATTGTCACACTAAGTTATAAGATGGCAGGTATGATATGAATTGTATTTCTGGTGGGGAAGAGTTATAGATATATCTACACATAACAGATAAAAAATGACATATAATTGTACTATTTCTGATTAATGTTCTATATTAAGCACTAATTAATAATGTATTGAATAGAAAATAAATTAAGCTAAAAGATATAGCTATTCTACCAGGTCTAAGTGTGAAAACACACAAGGTCCTGAAATCCTGACTTTCTGAACACCCTGGGAGTTTGTTCAGGAAATGGTGATTATATATTTGAGCATTTGTTGATTTCAGCTTTTATGGTATTGCTGCTGTATATTACCAGTGATTAACTGGAGGGTTTGACACATTGAACACTGTCTAAGTTCAGTCTCCATGCTCCCTGTACACTGGATGTTCTTTGGGGTACAATCAGCACAGCCAGTTTTTGTAGCCTCATTAGTTCTTTATGCCACTGTGGATCCACTACACAATTTTCTGTTCAGATTCTCCTGGTCTGGACAGCCCTCAATGTCACTAACCCAGAGCTGTTATCAACCATAATTTATTATATCATTTAACTCACTTGCAAATATAAATTAAACATTTTTCAACTCTCTGTGAATATATCAGAGTAAAACCTGTAAGTGATACATGGGTATATTCCATTAGTTAGAGAAATTATTTCAGTCAAAGCAACATTTAGAATATTTGGATTATTTTACACGCAATAAAGAACATTTAGTGGCTGTCCTTGTTCTTGAAATTGTATATGATAACTATGTTACACACTCTGAATTCTATACGTATTCCTTGTCATAGTAAGAGGTAGAAATAAAAACAGCATTTACTCCCATTTGGTTGGTTTCCTTCTTACTTAGTTGATGTTGTCCTTTGCTGTGTGGAAACTTTTTAGTTTGATATAGTCCCATTCATTTATTTTTGCTTTTACTTCCCTTGCCTTTGGGGTCAAGTTCACAAAGTGCTCTCTGAGCCCAAGATCTATACGTTTAGTGACAATGTATTCTTCTATAGTTTCAGATCTTATGTGGAGGTCCTTAATCCACTTTGAGTTAATTTGGTATATGGTGACATTCTTTTACATGTGATATTTCAATTTTCCGAGCACCATTTATTGAAGAGACTTTCTTTTCCCCATTGTATATTTTTTTGCTCCTTTTTCAAAGTTTATCTGTTCATATATTTGTGGGTTTATTTCTGGGTTTGTGATTCTGTTCCATTGGTCTGTATGTCTGTTTCTCTGCCAATACCAAGCTGTTTTGACTATTGACACTTTGTAGTATAGACTGAAGTCAGGGAGTATGATGCCTCCAGCTTTATTATTTATTTATTTATTTGTTTATTTATTATTTATTTTCTTTTTTTGGAGGATTGCTTTGGTGATTCAGTGCCTTTTGTGGTTCCATGTGAATCTGATAATTTTTTAAAATCTATTTCTTGAAAGAATGTCTGTGGGATTTTGATGGGAATTGCATTATATCTGTATATTGCTTTGGGTAATATAGACATTTTAACCACGTTGATTCTTCCAATCCATGAACATGGAATATCCTTCCAGTTCTTTGTATCGTCTTCATTTTCTTTTAATAGTGTCTTATAGATTTCCATGTATAACTCCTTCATGTCCTCTGTTAAGTATTTTATGAATGGGAGAAAATATTTGCAAATAATGCCTCTAATAAGGGGTTAATATCTAAAATATATAAAGAACTCATACAACTCAAGAACAACAAAAACAAACAATGATCCAATTAAAAAATGCAGAAGACCTAAAGAGACATTTATCTCCTGAAGACATACAAACAGCCAACAGATACATGAATAAATGCTGAACATCATTAGCAATTAGGAAGGTGCAAATTAAAATCACAGTGAGATACCACCTCACCCCTGTTAGAATGGCTATAATCAACAAGACAAGGAATAACAAGTGCTAGAGAGGCTGTAGACAAAAAGGAACCCTCATACACTGCTGGTAGGAATGTAAATTGGCACAACCATTATGGAAGACAGTGTGGAGATACCTCAAAAAACTAGGAATTGCATTGCCATATGACCCAGCAATCCCTCTCTGGGGTATCTACCCAAAAAACCTGAAAACTGTAATCTGCAAAAATATATGTACTCTAATGTTCATTGTAGCACTGTGCATGGTGGCCAAGTCACGAAATCAACCAAAGTGTCCTCTGATAGATGGCTAGATAAAGAAGTTGTGGTACATTTATGCAAAGGAATAATACTCAGCAATAAGAAAAGATGAGATACAGCAATTTGTGACAACATGGATGGACCTTATTAACTGAAATAGGTCAGACTGAAAGAATCAAGAAACATATGACCTCACTTATAGGTGGAATGGGCAAGGGAGGCTAGACCTCTCGCATATAGCTGGCAAGTTGATGTTGGTTATAATTGGGATACTTCAGTTCTTCACGGGAACCTCTCCATGAGTCTGCATATGATTCTTCTTACACTGGCAACTGATTCTAATCAACAAATGTTCCAAGAGGCCCAAACAGAAGCAGCAGAGCTTATAATTTTGCCTTAGAAATCCCCAAACAATCCTGCAATATTCTATTAGCCAAAAAATTCACTGAGGACATCCCAGATTCAAGAGAAAGAAAATTAGGCTCCGCCTCCCAGAAGAAGTAGCAAAGAATTTGTGGTCATCTTTAATCAACCACAGATCATCTTATTATGTCTGCCATGCTACTTATAAGTAAATAAATGAATCCATTTAAAAGTATAAATTGTTGTTCTGCCTTCTTACATATACTTGCTAGTAAGGATATTTTCAGTGAACTTTTCATGGGTACTGAATAAGTATGCTTGTGATACAATGAAGATTTGAAAAAGGAAATCCATACATGTGGATAAAGCATAAAGTCAAATGCAGGTGGTTATGACAAACCAAATTTTCAAGTAGAATTTCTATTACAATGATTTGATACAAGGAAACAAATTGAAATGCCAAATGTTATTCAGTTGAGTTGTGTCCTCAGATAACATTTTTCTAATTGCAGTTCTTGCTTTAGAGAACAGCAATTAGAAAATTACATATGCTGAGAAGAGAGACTCAAAAAAGGCCTTGAAATTCTGGCTCACCATTGTTAATGAAATCACACAATCTGTCTTTACTTATTAGGGTTTTAAAGCAGAGAACAGCTGAAAAGGACGGCCTATTTAAAATGAAATTACAGAAAGGCAGAAAAGACTTTGATAAGTATATTTGAAAGAGGAGTATTTTTTCACCTGTTCATGTGGTGAACATCTGTGGTTTTTTGGCAATCATTTTTTCCACTCAAAAAGAAACTCCTAGTTCAAAGACTCATCCTCCCTTGTATCTCTTTCTTTGAAGTGTTCCCTTGGATCCCTTGAGCTAATGGTAGCCAAACGATTTTGGCATGTGGGATATATATTCATTACAAATTGAGTCTCAGGATTCAATACTTTATCTTCTATTCTGTCATAACCTGCTTATACTTTTAACCAGGTTGTTTGACCACTTTGCCTTTCAGTTAAGCAGAAACACCACATTCACAGGCAAATAATAGTGAGTGTAACATAAGAGTATTTACCCACAAATTTTCACATGAAAAGAAATGGAAAAAAGATGGTGAGAATGTTACCTGATGGTGATGATAATAGACAATAGTGAAGGCATGCATGCTGGTAAAGAGTAAGGGTTTCTTATAGGCTTAAATGAATGATTATATTACCCAATTTTGAAGATTGTCAATACTGAAATGCAGGTTGCTCTTTGAAATTTAGTTTGGGAAATAAAGTTAAAATCCCTTTAATTCAAGTCATGACTTTAAAACAAAATATTATAATGTTCACTCTTAAAGCACACAAATGATGTCTGTATAAGGGCTAGATGGGCAGAATCATAGCACACATTTTCAATCATAATGTCAGGTTAATAAAACCCAGCCATTACCAATGACATAAACATTGCCATTTGGTGTTACTAGGTTTTACCAAACCTCACAAATCTAGGAATCTGCCAACATGTAGTTACAAAACAAGCTCAGATTTTCTCTATCTCAGGTTAAATAAGTATTGACCTTCATTAGTGATACTGATTATCTAACATTTATTTCTGAAGTTGTATATGGTAAGAAGTTTCAAGGGGACATATTATTACAATGTGTGCTTATTCAATTGTTTTATATTTCTCCATACTAATAAAGTCATTTCTCAGAAGTATTATTAAATGAATCTTTAAATTGTTCCTCTTTCATGAAAAAAAAGTGTAGTTAAAAACAAACCAAAACAAAAAATAAAAACTAGAGCTTTAAAATAGGAAAAGGATGATCTAACTCAGTTAATGGTGTAATCTCTCTAAATATTCAGCCACGCATTAAACTGATCTCACCCCTGTGAATAAAATTCATCATATTGTTTCCTCACTTATTTTCCAGAACATTTAAAATCCATGATAGGCAGTGTGATTGGTAAAATGATTTTATGATTTGCATTTAGTGTACTAATACATTTTGATTCAAGTCACCAGAATGGAGATAGATGATCTCATTTTAATTTTTGAGAGAAGCAATAAAACCTTTACATGTTTCATATTTAAGACAAGAAACTATGTCTGGGGGTAGCTGGGTTGGCTCAGCAGGTTAAGCACTTGCTTTGCATCCACAGGGACCAAGAACTGAATGACGGTCTTGGCCCATGTGGACCCATATGCTGAACTGTGGTGTTCTTTCCATGTGGGAGGCTCCCAGTTCCATTCTCACCCCGCCCCCGGTTTGGCCCCTGGTTCAAGGAGGTGTGCCTTCCAGGTGGGAGGCCTCAAGCCTGGGTACTGCAGCCAGGTTTCTGCTCTGTGTGGCCCCCACCCAAATGTGTAGAATGAAACCATGTTGAAAACTGATGACCATACAACTATGAAGACTGCTCTGGCCTGCCACCATTTCTCTGTCTATCTCTGTCTCTGTATCACCCTGTCTCTGTCAAAAACAATAAAATAAATATTTTTAAAAAAGGAAACTATGTCTGCTTGCCTGATTTAGTATTTACTATTTAGTATTCTCATAGAAAATTTACTCTTACATATAGAAATATGTGCCAATATTACTTCACTTAGTAACAAATTAAGAATAATTGCGTTGCCTCATGACCATTTATTTCATTCCTCTCTAAATTTTCTGTGGAAATATATATATTACATACACATATTGAAGCTATAAAGTGATTACATTGATTTTAACATACGTATTTCTTATATTTCTCTGGAAAACCATAATAATGATCATGAATATAGTAATGATTACTAGTATGTATTAATCCATTAGTGTTCAAGGAGATGCTCTAAGAATATTTTATTTATGCATTTAAGACATACAAAATTTATGTAATGTACATACCATCATTATACCAAATTTAATTTAGTAAAGTAAAGTACAGAAATTTCAGATACTATCCCCAGGTCGTATAGCTTGTAAATATCCAAGTCAATATTTGAACCCATGGATTCTAATCCCAATTTCTAAAATTTATGTTTATTGACTATACTACTTGTAGAGTCCAGCTCCTGGTTAAAATCTTTAATGTCATTTTTCAGGCTTAACAATAGGCAATTACAAAGTCTTTGCCAGGTCTTATGAGGCAACAATGCACCTCTGCATCTCTCTCCTCTCTCTCTCTCTCTCTCTCACACACACACACACACACACACACACACACACACACACATAAACATGCACCTGCACACACACACTTACACACATATATTGGAGTTAGTGAACATCCAGAACATTACATTTGCTAAGAAAGTTGTAATCCCAGAGTCAGACACCCCCGGCTAGTCATGCTCTGAGGAATGTTTGCATTACTAGTCTAGGCATCTCATCCCTCACTCTCTCTATCTGATGCCATGAACATATGTCTTTTTCAGATGTTTCTGCTGAGGCTACTTTGTCGAAGAACGGAGAGGAAGGGAAAACCACATAGACACCTTTCCCCACTCTGACTCATTACGCAATATTTTTTTCACTCCTAGCAATCTTCTTCATTCTCCTTCCAGCCTCAGGGTCTATAAAATTGCTGAAGCCTTTTGTTCAGGGCTCTCATCTGAGATGAACCTTTCATTTGCCACAATCTACTTAAACCTCAACTGCTGCACAGCTTCATGGTGGAAAATGGATTGTGGATGTCGACATTTTCTCCAGTTTAGACTATTGCTTATGCCATGGCAGTAAGTGAGATAAGCTTAACTCTTTCATTTTTGGCTTGGTTTTTAATGGGCTTATCTGACACCTGGCAGCTTAGCTGAGCTCCTAACACTTCATGGTACAGTTGATGTTGTAATATAGTTAGATCTGGATTTCAGACAGATCATTCTGGGTGTAATATAGAGAAATGATTGGAGCAGGATAAGACTAGAAGTATTTGCAAAAATTGTAAGTGCAACTTAATGCTGCCACATATTGGGTTAGTACTGTGATAGAGAAAAGTAGACATATTAGAGACATACTTAATAAATAGAATCATCAGGTCCTGGTGATTGTTGAAGACAAGGGATTAAGGATGAGAGAAAAATTAAGGATTAGTTATGCCAAAGTTCATGTTGAAGTCCTAACATTCAGTACCTCAGAATGAAAGTGTGTGTGGGAGGGGGATTTAATGAGTTATTTAAGTTAAAATGAGGCCATTAGTGTGGGTCAGATTTTAATATGACACATGTCCTTATAACAAGAGGAAATTCGAATATAGGTACAAAGTAATAAGCTTATGAAGATACTAAAAAATATATAGTAATTTTTCAAGCCAAAGAAATGGACTTTAGACTAACCCAACCCTGCAAGCACCTTGGTCTTTGACTTCTATATTCCACAATTGTGAGAACATAATTTTTTGTTTAAGCCACCCAGTCTATGGTTCTTTATTTTGGTACCTTAACAAAATAATACAGAGTAATATTCAATATTTTGACTTATACCTTTGGTAGTTGTATTCCCTGATATATTATAGTTAAGAGAATGAATAATCTGGGGAATGGGAATTGAGTTTAAGATATCATTGTGCCTTCAAATTGAAAAGTAATGTGTATAACTCAATCTACGAATCTGAAGTTCAGAGAGAGTTCTGTACTATAAGCAGCAATCTATGAGTCATGATATGATATGTAAAATATTATGAAACCTAATACAAAATATGAAATGAGTCATAATATTTATGAAACCTAATACAAAATGTGAAATGAGTCACAATAACTATATACTTGGATGTAACTATATAGACATGTTCTATCTTTCTATTCCTGTATAGCGTTATTAAGAATTTCCTACAAAGAAGTATAGATAATGCTAATTTCAGTGCCTTAAAAAATAATTCTAGAATGCATAAAATATGAGGTAATATAAAGATAAAGACTTGGAACATAAGACCAGTGTCAGTGGAGGAAATCTATAAATGTTAAACGAATTAATCCTTATTTAAACCTACCTAGATTTTTAAAGAAAAATGCAGTGAGCCTTAAAGACCAAAGAAAACATTTAGGAAAGAGATCATTGATAATCACTTTGAGTCCATTTTTTATCAGTTTACAGAACTTTTACAATTTAATTTTTGACCTAATCATCTGTGATTATCATCACAGAACAATGAGGTACAAAAAAATTGGAGGGCATACAGTCATGTACCATCTTACGACATTTTGGTCAGTGATGGATCTCATATACAATGGCAGTTTCATAATATAACAATGAAGCAGAAATGTTTCTATTGACGTGTATCACAATATAGCCCAAGACTTCAAGGGATTGTCAAGAATGAAGTGTTTGTAAAAATCAAGGGTGTGCTTGAGACAGTAAACAACTAACCTCTGTGTGGATGAGGATGATACTGAGGTTTCTTTAGAGGTGGTAACTGAGAAATTGACTAATGAGGAGTTGTTGAAACTGGAACAAGAATGCAGAGCTGAAGAAAGGACAGGATGAATGAAAACTATAGAAGAAAAAAAAAGGAACCTTGCAAGAAAATTAACAGTAAAAGGGTCTGCAGAACATTTAACCGACTTCAACAGATTCCTTAAAAAGTTTGAAAACATGGAACCCAATTCTGAAAGATTTTCTTTAATAGAGAGGTGTTTCTGGTGCATAATCTGTTGACAAGCAAATCTATAATTAAAAAGAAATCATACCACCATGAACATATTTCTGAAAAGAGTGACTCCTCAAGAAGAGCCTCAGGCAGGTCCTTCAGAAGGTATTCCAGATGAAGGCATTGTTATTATATGACATGAGGGTTTCATTGTTGTTATTACCCTTGAAGATCTTGTAATGGGACAAGATGTGGAGGTGAAAGTCAGTGATATTGAGGATCCTAATTCTGTGTAAGCCTAAGCTAATGTGTGTGTTTGTGTAAGTTTTTAAGAAAAGAGTTTATAAAGTAAAATATAATAATAAAAAAAAAATTAAAGTATAAAATAGATTATAGGATAAGGATGAAGAAAAATATATTTTTTCACAACTATACAATGTGCTTGTGTTTTAAGTAAAGCATTGTTATAAGAGTCAAGTTATTAAAAAGTATATAAAATAAAAAGTTTACATTAAGCTAAGGTCAATTTATTAACAAAGAATTAAAAACAAGTTTTATATGTTCAGTGTAGCCTAGGTGTACAGTGTTTACTCAGTCTACAGTAGTGTATAGTAATGACATAGGTCTTTGCATTCACTCACTTCTCATTAGCTCTCACACAGAGCAACTTGTATTAGAGCAGGATCCATTTATGGTAAGTGTGCTCTATAGGTATACCATTTTATTATCTTTTATATCATAATTTACTGTACCTTTTATACATTTAGATATATTTAGATAAAAATACCATTGTGTTATAATAGCCTACAGTATTCAATACAGTAACATGCTGTACAGCATTGGTGTCCAACCTTGTGGCTTCCCTGGGACACATTGAAAGAAGAATTGTATTGGGCCACACATAAAATACAGTAACACTAGGAGATGCTAGGATGGCTCAGTGGCTTTAGCATTGCTCTTGCAGCCCCAGGGTCTAAGGATTGTATCTTGACCTTGGCCAGTGCAGACCCATATGCTGAAGTGGGGTGTGCCCCTAGTTTGGTTCTCATAGGGACAAACTTCTCATGTGGGAAGCCCTCAGTTGGGCTCCCTCCATGGGAATGCTTCCCATGTAAGAGGCCCCCAGCTTACAGAAGCATGCCTCCAATGTGGGAGGCCCCAACCTGGTTCCTGCCCTGCGCAGCCCCACACCCACCTGTGGAGTGAAACTATATAACTAATGACATACAACTACAAAGAATGCTCTGGGCCCTCCCCTTTCTCTCTCTCTCTGTCTCTCTTAGTCAAAACCAATAATTAATTAATTAATTAAATAAATAAAAATACACTAATACTAACAATAGCTGATGAGCTAAAAAAGAAGTAGCAAAATAAATATAGTGTTTTAAGAATTTGTGTTGGGCTGAATTCCATTTCATCTTGGGCTGCAGGCTGGATGTGCCTACTATACAGATTTGTAGAGTAAGAGCCATAGTCTATCATCCCATCTAGCCTAAGTAAATACCATCTAAGTTTGTGGAAGTACACTCGGTGATGTTTGCACAACCACAAAATCACCCAACAATACATTTTTTTTTTTCAGAGCATATCCTCATCATTAAGTGCACATGACTATGCCAGAGAAGCTAGTATAGTATGGCAGTAAAATGGAACCCACACCTTTAGGGTTAAGTAAGTCTGGGTAGTGCCTTGCAATGGCAACGGTTTGCAGACTGATTAAGGGGACGTAGAAGCCAGAAAACAGCATTTGCACTAACAGAGGAAGTTCTCCTAAGGTACTTGCCTTGCAGCGACAAGGGACTAAATGAAAAGAAAGGAGTTTTTTAACCTTTACTCCTCTTGTTTCAACACACTGACCCATAGTAAAAGACAAATTCAGATACTCAGAAATAAATGTTCAATACAGTTCCCTTACAGTCTCGTAGTGGGTCAAGTGAGCTTTTGATTTTAATCTAAGTACTTGATTTTCCTCTTTGGTTTCAGAAAGCCAAGAGTTTTCTTTTTATAACTGTGTGCTGAAAATCATGAATTCTTTTTCAATATACTTGACCCAAATTCAATGTTCTCTAAAGTTTTGAGTTCCTTTTCCTAATTATGATGACTGCAGAGTTTTGAGGAGAAGATATACTTTTGCAATGGACACAGCTAAAAATTTTAACTACAAGAATCAGAACATAACAATCATCAAAATTTCTCTAAGTTCTTTTCTGAAGTCTATGCATTTCCGTTTACTTTTTTGAACATATAAAATAAACTATTGTAAACCATGATGTGGAAAAACACTCAGCAATGATAAGGCCTTTTCAGAATAGCTTCCCCAAAAGTCTACAACTTTTCAAGTTGCTGGAGTACTGCTTAAAAATATCAAACTGCAAAGATGCACTCCTAGAAATTATAAGCAATTTGTGCATCAAACAATACGTACAATGGTCTATACAGTAAATTGGGCCAGCTGCCTATGCCTACCATTACAGCTGGTTGCAAAGTATATAATTTATGTTTTCTGCAGTACAAAGTGCGAAGGTTTTTAAAAACTGTGTTCATGCTTTTACAAAAAGCCTTTTCCTGTTTTAGTTATTTTTAACCATTGTAAGCTCGAAAGAGGTAGTATTTTGCCATTATGATTAATGTTAATCTATTTCTATTATAGTTGAAGTGTCTGTCAAAGCACTTTGCCTATGACCTCTTATTTCATCCTGATCAGTAGAATGATTTAAACACATACTTATCTTAGTATTTTTCTTAAAATATGAGTTTATTGTATGATTTAAAAGGCATTGGCAATGACTACTATAAAAATACTTGATAGAAAATAATTGGCTTTGAAATTCAGTAAATGGCATATATTAATCTAAAAAATGAAAGAAACAATATTTTCTGTTGATAAACTGAACGAAGCCTTAGTTTAAAAATAAATATACTGACACCGATTCATCTTGAATTCTGCTGCCACAAAAATGCAACCTGGAAGAAAAGTTTCATGAACATATCAAAATCAGTATTTTTTAAAACTTGATTATTGCCCACAATCTGGCTCCTTTCCTAAGTTTTATTATACATAACATCCTTTCCAAAAATAAAAACATCATTTTTATTTTTCAATTAGTCTGTTATTTTGAGAAAATTATAGATTTACATGAATTTGTAAAAAATAAATAATACTAAGAGATCCCACTTACCCTTTACCTAGTTTCTCCCAGTGGTAATATTATTCAAAATTATAGCACATTATCACCAATAGAATATTGCAATTGATATAGTCAATTTACAGAACATTTCCATCACCAAGGGATCTCTTCTGTTGTCCTTCTGTAGCCACACCTACTTTCTTCCTACTCCTCCCCTCCTTAAACCCTGACAATCATTAATCTGTTCTCCATTTCATAGTTTTGTCATTTCAAGAATGTTATACAAGTGGACTCATACACTATGTAACCTTTGTGGATGAGCTTTTGTCATACAGTATAATTCTCTGGAGATTCATCCAGATAAAGGGTACTTTTTTTATTGTAAAGTAGTATATTAAAGTATTGTTGAGTAATACTTTATATTTTGTTTAATTATTCTCTGTTGAAGGACATTGGGATTATTTTGAGTTTGGTGCTCTTATGAATTAGGCTGATAGAGACATTTATGTACAGGTTCTTTTATGAACATAACTATTCTTTTCTTTGAATAAAATTGCAGGAGTGAAATTTCTGTGTCAATTGGTAGTTGCATATGAAACTATCAAAAAGTTTTCTATAGTGGCTATACTAGTTTATAGTCCCATCAACAGTGATATGTTTTTCACATTTTTGCCTTCATTTGGGTAATCACTTTTAAAAATATATATTTTATTGTTTGGGGGAAGGTAGAAAGAGAAAGAGAGAAGAGGGGAGTAACCAGAGCAGTCTCCATAGTTGTATATCATTTGTTGTGATATAATTTTATGCCACAGAGGTGGATGAGAGGCTGTGTGAAGCTGGAAACAGACTAGGGGCCTCCCCCATAGAAGGCAAGGATCCTTCACTGCCATCCTGGCAGTCACCAGTTGTGCCACAGTTTAGCACATGAGTTTACATGGGCTGGGGCTGACCTTGATCCCCAGAATTTGTGGTTGCCAGGCCATCTCTCAATCTGTTAAGCTATCCTGGCATTCCCAGTCACATATTTTAAAGCCATTCTGACATGTGTGTGAAGATATCTCTTGAGGTTATAATTTGTCTTTACATAAACACCAATGATGTATAACATCATTTTCCCCCCCAATTTTTTATCTTCTTCAAGAAAATATTTCTTCATGTCTTTTGCCTATCTTCTGATTGGATTTGTGGCTTTTATTTCTTGCTTGGTCTTGAGAGTTCTTCAATATATTCTAGACATTAATTATTTGGATATATAATTTGAAACTATTTTCTCCCACTCTTTTACTTGCTTTTTCATTGCCAAAGATTATCATAGAACAAATATTTTTAATTCTGATGAAATCATACTTACTGATGTTTCTTTTTTACAGATCATTCTTTGTATGTCAAATCTAAGAAATATTTTGAATGGCCATAGATCTTGAAGACTCTCTCCTTTTTGCTTTTGTAAGAGTTTACACTTTATGTTTATAATCAATTTTTACTGATTTTGTGTATAAAAGGTGTGAGACTTGGGTCATACTCATTATTTTTGCCTATTGATGCCCAACTTTTCAGCATGACTTGTTTAAAAGGCTGTCTTTCCATCACCAAATTGCTTTTTATACCTTTGTCAAAACTAGTTGGGTGACAAAAACTATATCCACAAAATTGATAACTTAAGTTAAATAGAGCAATTTTTTGAAAGATACAATTTGCTAAAAGTCATACAAGAAAAAACAAAACAACCTGAATAGGTCTATATTCATAAAAGAAATTCAATAAATAATATATAGCTTCCTAAAACAGAAAACAATAGGTCCAGATGGGTTCAATGGTCAATTCTATGAAATATTTAAAAAGAGTTTGTCAACAAATATCTATGATCTATTTTAGAGGATAAAATAAGAAGGACTACTTTCTAACTCATTCTATAAAGCTATTACCCTAATTTCTAAACCAAAGATATTATAAGAAGAGAAGACCACAAACCAATATTTCTCATGAAAACAACTTACAAAATCCTCAATAAAATATTAGCAAATAGAATGCAATAAATGCTAAAAAGAATTATGCATCATGACTAAAGTGGAATTTACCTCAGGTATGTAAGGCTTTTTTAACATATGAAAATCAATTAATGTAATTCATCACAACAACAATCTAAAGAAGAAAATAAAAGTTTTATCAATAGATATAGAAAAACATTTGATAAAATTATAATACCCATTTATGATAAAAACTCTTAGTAGACTAGGAATAGAGAGATCTTCCTCATTTTGAAAATGAGTATCTATACAGAAACCCCACAGGTAGCATTATACTTAATGTTGACAAACTCAAATTTTTCTCACTAAGATCAGGTATAAGCAAAGATATTTTCCGTCGCCATTCTTTTTCAACACTGTACTATACGTTTTAGCTAATGTGATAAGACAATAAAAGAAAATAAAGGGTATATAGACTTAGAAAAATAAAATAAAATTGACTGTTCTCAGTTAACATAACTGTGCATGTTTAAAATAAAAATAAAAAAATTTAACAAGAACAAAAACCTTCTGGAACTAATAAGTGATTATAGCAAGCTTACACAGTCCAGGATTAATATAAAAACTTCAATAGCGTTTTTATGTATCAGCAATGACAATGTAAAACGTGAAATACAAAACATGGTATCATTTATAATAGCAAACCCAAAAATAAATAAGTAAGAATAAATCTAGCAAAATAGGTATAAGATCTATGTGAGAAAAACTATAAAACTTTAATGAATGATATGAAAGAAGATTTGAATAAATGGAGAGATAGCCCATGGTCATGGATAGGAAGACACAATAGTGTTGTCATTTTTAAAAAAATAGATCTGAAGATTTAATATAATTACATTCAAAATCACAAAAAGTTATTTTGTGCATATTGACAAACTGCTTTTAAAGTTATTAATGAGGAGACTCAGAATAGAGAACACAATATTGAAGATCAAAGTTGAAGCACTAACACGCTCAAAGATGCACTGTAAAGATATATTAGTAATCAAGACAGTGTAGTAGTATTAGCAGAAAAAGGTAAAAAGATCAAAGAAACAAAATAGAGAACTTGGAAATAGATTTTTTTTTTATAAAGGAGTAAAGACAATATGATGAACAAAGCTATTCCCTTTAAGAATTTATGTTGGTGGGAAAGCCGGGACGGCTCAGCGGGTTGAGCACTCGCTTTGAGGCCATGAGGACCGAGGATCGAATCCCGGCTCCGGCCCAGGCAGGACCCACGTGCTGAACTGGGGAGTTCCCACAGTTCGGTTCTCTAACTGTCTCTGTCTCTGTCTCTCTCTCTATCTGTCAAAAAGTAAAATAGAAATAACTATGCACTGAAGA
>PVKE010002757.1:0-78898 GCA_004027555.1 Craseonycteris thonglongyai
TAAAGAACACGATCTCATCCTGCATACTGAAGTACGTTGGCTCAGTAAAGGTAAAGTTCTTACAAGATTTGTGAACTTAATTGAAGAAATAAAAACATTTATACATGATAAAAATGAAAATTAGGATGAACTAACAGACTCTTGCTGGCTGATGGATTTGGGTTTTCTTGCTGACACCATGGAAAAATTAGATTCTTTCCATTTGGAGTTGCAGGGAAAAGACAAAAATATAGCTGAAATGATAAGCTCTGTAAACGCATTGAAAGCGAAATTGACTTTGTTGATATCACATCTGCATATCAAGTTTCTCGTGCACTTCCCATATATGAGGAAAATGCTAGGTAACAATGAATTAAACGTGTCATTATTTATTGAGACCCTGCAAATGCTTCAAAAACAGTTTGAAGAGAGATTTCTGCAGTTTACAAATATCAAGCCAATTGTCTCCTTCTGTATCAATCCTTTTACTTGCCAAATAAATGTACTAGAACTAGCCGCATGTATTGCAGACCTTGTTCAGGGGAAAGCAGACGAACTAGAGTTAGAAATTTTGAACCTTAAGAAAGATATTTTGCTAAAATCCTTAATATCAGAGGACTTATGGAACATAGTTGACAAAGAAAGGTTCCCATTTAAAAAAAAAGCGGCATATAAAATCAAATCGTTTTTCGGGTCAGCATATTTATACAAATCTTTGTTTTCAAACATGAATTTAATAAAATCACAATATAGATCTCGACTTACCGATGAGCATCTTAATAATTGTTTGCTAACAGGGTTGTCGTCATATTCTCCTAATTACGAGGCACTGGCCAATGAAATGCAATGCCAAAGATCACACTGACAGATTGGTTTTTTTAATGTTTTCTTTTATGTTTTTTTAAATGATTTTATTATACGTGTGTTTTTTATTTACTTTGTATTACGTTTTGTATATATGTTTCTTTGTGTGTATATAATTTGTACAATAAATATATTATTTTAAAATTATTTTTGTTTATTATTTTTTATTCTTGTTCAATAATAAATATCCTTAGAAATAGCTGGTGCCCGCCGCCCTACCGATATTTTAGAATGCGCCCTAGGGTATAAAAAGTTGGGAACCCCTGGTCTACTGTCATCTGAGCTGGTCACTTTGCTGCTCAGGATCCTTCCACGGCTGCCCTTTGTTTTCAGAACAACCCAGAATTCTTAGTCTGGCACACAAAGTGCCCTTCATCGCCTGGCTCCTGTGCCCTAGTTGTGCATTAACTTTCCAAACCCTCACTATTCTACCTCACCTGTGGGTCCCTGCACCTGTACCAGAAAGCTTCTCCTTAACTGTCTTTCAGGTTAGAGTTTTAACATCACCTGCTCCTTCTGGAGACCTTCTTTAACCTCCCAAGTTCTGTCAAGTGCCCCCAGTTCAGCATATGGGTCTGCACGGGCCAGGGCCAGGATTCAATCCTTGGACCCCAGGGTCGCAAATTGAACACTTAACCTGCTGAGCCATCCCGGCACCCCGCCGTTGGCATTTTGAAGTTTAGATTTATTAAAGAAAAGAACTTCATAATGAGAAATTTCAAGATAAGATATCTTCTTTTTCTGTATCAGCACACACTAATATATTTTGGAACCAATGTTATATATGACTACACATACACCTCAAAATGATCCAACCAATAAAAATTTGTTTATGGAAAAGATCTAATGCTTTGCAAGCTTTTTAATATTATAGTTATTATGCTGATTTTGTGGTCTTACCACTTTTAGTTTTTGAACTAAACTCTATTTTCTTGCTTACATTCAACCCCCAAAAGATAATTTTATTTGTTTTTGAAAAACAGATTCAATTATGAAAAATGCACACTTTCTATTTGAGGCAAGTTTATTTAAGATGGCTGAAATTTAAAACCCAAATTTAATTTTAAGTAGTGACAGTGGCCTTTTTAAGTGACCAAAACCTATATATCATTGCACATGAATAAATTTCATCTGCATACCCAGATCCAACTTAAAACCACTTCCCTTATCTATCATTCCCACCCCTCATGTCACACTTTTTTTGCTAGCCATATGTGAGTTCTCCCTTCTCCAAATCATGTCAATTTTCATCTTTCAATGGTTGCATTGTCTGCCTTATAAACAATATTTTTATGTTAGGATTTATTACTCCTAGTGAGATTTTAAGCTCTTTAAATGATGGAAATTTTTCTCCTCTTTGGATCTTCAACATGACCTAGATAACACAATTAACTGTTGAATTAAATCTCTGACAAACAAAAATAACAAACATGCATTTGTTTTTGCTGTTTTGTTTTTTCTTTCATTACCAATACTACCAGTAAAATTCCAAGGCTTGTAGTAGCATGAAAACCTGGCAGTTACAAAGTAACATTTCTCTCATGAGACTTCCTTTCTATGCAATCTTATTTTTTCCTCACTTCCCAGAATGGTTTCTGTATCTCACCAACAGAATATCCTCCACATGTATATATGGCTTATTCATATTCACTTCTGTGCATTCATCTTAGATGAACTGTTACTTCATCTAATTTCAATAATGTAGCACCATTGTACATTTCACTACCTCACCTACCTTTCTCCAAGAAGGCTCTTATAATTCATCTCTCTTAATTTAGATCAGTTTTCCAAATTGCCTGTCTCAACATATTTCATCTTAACTACTTTTTTTTTTTTAATTGTTTTTGACAGAGAGAGATAAAGAGTCAGAGACAGAGAGAGAACTGAACTGGGAACACTCCCCAGTTCAGCATATGGGTCCGCATGGGCCGGGGCTGGGATTCGATCCTCGGTCCCCGGGGCTGCAAAGTGAGCGCTTAACCCACTGAGCCATCCCGGCTTCCCCATCTTAACTACTTTTTGTATGTAAAGATAATATCTTGCATTTTTCTTAAAAAGTGTGATATGTTCGATGTATCGATTTTCAAATCTAGATTGGCATAAATGTTGTCTGTTTGCTAAAATGAGGACTCCTGGGCACTACATGAGAGAGTAAAGAACTTACCCAGGAACTTAAACATCTAAGAAGCACCCCCGGTGATACTGATGCCAGTGTCCTTTGATGTTACCTTGGGAAACACTGGCACAGGGGAACACATTTGCTAAGAGTGAGAAGATCTGGATTTTGGAGCTATAGCTCTGGTCTTGGGCAAATTCCTTAGCTTCTGTGAGCCTGTTTTCCTCAGTGGGAAAATGAGAGAATTAGACTAGAGGTTTCCCAACTCCCTATGGCCTCCCACCCCCCGTTTTTTTTCTTTTCTGATTTCCTTTCAAACATAGTCTAGTAGTGAGCAAAGAGTGAACCTTCAATCTGCCCCAAGTCCCAGGAACATAGAAAACCTGAGTCCCAGGGCCAGCTCTGTGACCTGAGACAGATTTCTTACCACTCATGGTTCTTCAGTCTCAAAAATTACTTAAATGTATTCCAAAGATCTTGTTTGCCTCCTTTTATAGGCCTGGCTACCAGCAAGATAAATCAAGTATACCACAAAGGCAGTCAGACTTGAAGGACAATATTCTTTAACGAGTAAGCTCATTCGTGATGATATAGTCTCATTATTTTTTCAAAAGAACAATTTTTTCTTCAAAAAAAATAATTGAAATTAGTTAGAAAAATGAATTTGAATGTGACATAGAAGAGACCAAATGTATAATCTGCAGAGTTCATATATTTTTAATGAAAAGGAATTTCCCAGTATTCTATAAAACATTACTCATCTTGCCAGCTTTTACACTCCAGAAAATAATCAAAATATACTATCAACTAAAATTTCTTCTTCCAAGATCAGTATAAGCAAACACAACTAACCTTATGGACCACAGGGATTACTGTACTTTTATAAATGTACTGAAAGGAGTTGTTTAAAATATAATGTGACTTACAATAGCACACCATATTGCAAATTGTAGCCTAGAGAAATAGTCTAGAACTAAAATCTCATCCTACCTTAGTAAGATAGGAATTTTTCAAAAATATACTCTATTTAGAATTGATAGATACACACAAACCACTGAAGTCAAGAAAAGCCAAAGTAAGGCCAGTCTTTCCATCTGGATATAATATAATCTAATGGAATGATAAAAAAATGTTGGTTTGGGTTTATATTTTTTTGTGTTTTATGTGCTATTTCACTGCCCTATGAGAACTCTTCTGTTATTCTATTAAGAAATACCCAGTGTTGACATTCAATTCACTATTTCAAAAAATCCTACTAGCAGTTTGCTTGTTGCAAATAGAAATATGCTTCTTTTGGCAATTTGGTTTTTAGTCATTGACACAAGTTATATGGCATGTAGCAACAGGATTTGGAAATCCCAGAAAGACAAAAGACTATTTTGATATTCATGTGTAAATAATCAAAACTTGTGTGCCTGATTAAACAACTTCATAGTTCCCATACTATGTGATAGACCAGCACTATTAACAAGGAATCCCTCTTATGAACTCTCTCTCTCTCTCACACACACACACACACATACACACAACTTATATAAGGAAAAAGAGAAAAGGCAGCACTTTTTTTCTCTGACTGTATCCTGCACTTTTCATGCATTATCTCAGTTATTTCATATTTACGCATTCAGTAGGATTTATGGTTTGTGCACTCAATCCCAAGATTCACAGGTAAATTTTAAAATCTGAATAATTTACTCTGAACAGCAGCAAAGGGAATGTCAGTTGCTATTTTTGTAAGATGTGACAAGAACTCTTAAGTTAGGAAAAATTCATCTTTTAAAATCAGAAATCTGGGAAGAAAATGACAATGGATTGGGGAAAAGCATAGGGATAAATCCATGACTTGATATACTGGTATCAGTGGATTCTTTCACCACTGTTGACCACGCTGTGAGCAAAATGAAAGCAATGTGCAGGAGAATCTCCCAGAAAGCCACTTGGAAATTGCATTGAGTGCTATTACTTACATCACTTTTTATAGTGATAAAAATTACCCAAGTCCTATGGTATTTTAGGCTGTGAAATTTTGCCTATGTGTTGTATGCTTTCTGCCAAATTATAATGTTATTTTAAAACAAAATATCATGAGCATAAAAATAACAATCTCAGTTTAATGTAGCATAAATGTTACAAAAAATTGGAGTAATAATAAAATGTATTATATAGTATGTGGGGAAGAAACACATTTTTCTATAGAAAAAGCTCACTAAACATATGCTAAGTATATTATGTGAGTAGGTTGCTGTTGGAAAAAACAATCAGAAACATGATGGTATAACACAGAGAATAATCTAAGGACACAAATCCAACAGAAGTGATAAATTTATCCAGACTAAGATTAAGTGTAATTGTTATAAATTCAGTATTTCAGAATATCAGTATTGCTGATTTTTGTTTTTCTTCTTTGTTCAGTAGTTTTATTAAACACTTGTCACACAGTAGAAATGTTTAGGCTGAGTGGGCAGACTAGTTTTCCACATATCAACGAGATAGCAAAATAATAATTTTTTTAAAAAGTTATGCAGGTGGTGCAAAATGAATATCAGTAGAAAACTGTGCCTTGCATAAAAGCTATTTCAGAAAGTAATTTATGTGTCATAGGAGAACATAAGCTGCTAAGATCTTTCAAGTCCATGGTTTAAGATTATTCTAATTGTGTTATTAAAACACTGCCTTTAAATGGCAGTCTTTTAGGGGGAAGTCAATATGTGTAAAGCCAGTTCTAGAACTGACTTTTCTTCATACTGAAGTTCCTTGCATGTTTTGCGAAAACAGGCTGGTAAGTATTCATTCTGGGTGGTCAACACATAATGCAACATATAGATGATGTATTGTAAAATGTATACCTGGAACCTCCGTAATTTTTACTAACCAAGGTCACCCCAGTAAATTTAACAATAAAAAAAATTCCTCTAGTGAAATATCTTGCAAAAAAATAGTTTCACTGGTTTGCATACCTTGTTAATTTTTTTTGTGGTAAATTGATCAAACTCAATTTGTTAATGCAAGATCACAAAGTGTCAGCAATAAAATACATTTTACTGAAAATTCATGTGTATATCCAGCTGAGGCAGAGAGTGAGATATTCCCTTACTAGATAACCTGAGGGTTTTTTAAATGACATATTGAATTTATAATGTTATAATTTTTGCTATGGACTGAATGTTGTGTGCCCCCCAATTTCATATGTTGAAACCTAACCCCTAAAGTTGATGGTATTAAGAGGTGGGACCAATGGGAGGTGTTTAGGTGATGAGGGTGGAGCCCTCATGAATAGGATTGGTACCCTTATAAAAGTGACCTCGGAGAACTCTCCTGTCCCCTTGCACAATATGAGGACACAGCAAGAAGATAGTTGTCTGTGAACCAGAAGGTGGGCCTCACTAGACTCCTAATCTGTGGTAGCCTCAATCTTGGACTTCCCAGACTCCAGAACTGAGGAATAGATTTCTGTTGTTTAAGCCACACTTTCTGTGCAGCCCAGACAGACTCAGATGACATTCACCAGGGTTCATGGAGGATCTGAACTGGCTAAGGAATCTGTCATTGATTTTCTCAAAGTGAACTTGGCAATTAAGGACTATATTTGTTAGATATTTTTAATTATTTATTTTTAAAATATAAGACTTTCTACTCTTCTTTCAATTCCTGTTTCAATTTAATTGAAACTAACCTAAGATTGCCATATAGATAGAGTAATAAAACTGTTACTATTTGCACCTACTTACTCAATTGGAACAGGATATTCTCCACATACAGAAAAAAGAAAAAATTACAGAAATACATTGTATGCTGAGTTTGATATAAAACTGCAAATACCATTCATTACCCAAACTTTAAATTTTTATGTTATTAATATAGCCTCATTCTTCTCACTGATTGACTTCATAATTAAAAGTTGCACTTTGAAATAAAAACTGTATTTGTATCAGCACAATGTTTTAATCTCTTTCAAATACTGGAAATTTTGCATAACATTCTGTTACTCAAAATGTTTGAAAAAACACTGTTCTAAGCATAATGTGCTGAAACGACTCCTGGTCCTACAACCAGAAGACTTGAGTTTAATTTCAGATTGTCACCAAGTAGATAGTGTGACTTTGGATAAGTCACCATGCCTCTTAGGCTCTCATATTGCTCACCTAAAAACAAAGCATCTTTGGACCACATGGTAATGCTCTGAAGGTTGTCTTACATCAATTTTCTATTGTCTCTCTGTTCCATCTCACCTTCATTAATGTCCCTAGCATGCCATGTACCTTCCAACCAGCAGGCTTTTGCGTACCCTGTTTCCTTCTCCTGGTATTTTTTGCTCTTATCTTTTCAGTTAACTCCTACTCTTGCTTAAATTATTAGCTCAGTCATTGTCCCTTGAAAGAAGGATTTCTTCATCTGTCAGACTAGGTCAATCCCACTATAATTGAATGAACCTCTACTTTATGGATTATCCACTGCTATAGTTTTACATTTACTCTAGTAGTTCCTCAATTAATTTCTCTCATCTTTTAGACTGTAAATTGTATGAAAATCGGGACTTTATTTGTTCTAACAATGATTATTGTAGGAAAGTTTTTAAGCAAGTACCTCAGTTTTTTTTCTTCAAGTGAAGATACAAATAATACCTTCCACAAAGGACTTTTGTGACCTTTAAAAGGGATAAATTGCTTAAAACACTTAGAACATTGTCATGTAGTAAATGAATATATGAATTTATTAAATTGTTGTTTTAGTGTATCTAAGATTTAGCACTTATCAGTATCTCAAGAGCTTTTCTTTCTGTCATTTAAAAAAACAATCTGTCTTTTGGATAGACTATAGCATTTTAATTTTTTTACAACAGAACAATTAAGGTGTTTCCCATTTCTAAAACAATAAAGAGCACTGTGATAGATGTATTTTTTATAGATATTTAGTTAAGGACACTTTCCTAGAACTGGCATTATTAGATCAAAGAATAATATACAGTAGACTCTTAGTTAACTGGCACCCATGGGGATTGGTAGATGCTAAATACATGTAAGTAGATTCTCTGTTAACCTGAATTCAAGTAACTGGCACTTGCTGCTTGAGAGTGCTATTTCCTTGAGTTCTGGTTAATGGAGAGTCTATTGTAATTAAAAATTTTTCTTAATACTTACTGTCAAATTTCCAGAAAATTTGTTCTAGTATCAACCAGAGTTTGGTGAGGTTGTCTGTGCAACTTCATACTGTTAACTGTTATTATATTAAAAATTTCTCAATTTGATAGGCAAACATGTATCTATTAATGTTTTTACTATATTTCTTTGATTACTAATGAAGTTTAAAGTAAGTTTCTATCCATCACTTCTTTGCATTTTTTTCTAACCACCCCGTGGCAACTGCGGTGGCGGCTGCTACAGCTCACATCTGCTTCTCTAGAGCTCTGCTCCACCCAGAAAAGCCTGGGCAGTTAGGCCTCTATTTCCCAAAAGGGGTGTTGGCCACTGTTTTACTAATATGGAGATATAATTAGCTTCAAGGTGGCCAGGTTTCTGCTCCAGAGCCCCAGTAGGACCAGGCTGAGAATAGACTTCGAAAGTGTATGCTTGCCTAGCTCTTCCTCTGCCATCTTGCTTCCCTCACTCCCTTACAGGCTTCGCCTGAGAGCACTCCCTCAGGAAATCACTCGCTAAAGAATCCTCATCGCAGGCTCTGCTTCTAGGGAAACTGACTTGAAACAGTCTTTGAATTTCTTTTCCTGTGCATTTCTACTTATTTCACTTGCTATTTTTCTACTGTGTGTTGGGTCATATTTAGTCGGTTCTTTGAATATTCAGGATATTAATTTATGAGTATTTATCAAGTTTGTTCCTTATATTTTAGTTTTACAAAATTTCTATAACTTCTATATTTTTATGCTGTCAAATTTGACATTTGTTCTTTCCTCCCTGACTTTTATACTTAGAAATTCCATCCCTATCTGAAGACCATTAAATATACAACATTTCCTTCTATTTTATATGATTCTTGATATAACTAACTATTGGTCTTTTTCTCCCCCCTTTGATGTTCTGTTTGAGGTTGGTATAATTTTCTTTTCTTTTTTTTTTCTTCTAGTTTTCACTACACCATTTGTTGAACGATCCACTACTTTCCCACTGCTTATCACATAGGAAGAGTTTCATCCATAATAAAGTCATTTAGCCTCAATTTTATATACTTTTAAGTATTCTACCAAATATGACATCATACACATATTTCCATACATCTCAGAGGTTACTTTTGATAATTTGATTTAATTTTTCAGGAAGTAATATCATATTTGTGTAGTTCCTCCAAGACAGTTCATGCACCTCTTTGGTGTTGACCACGCCTGCTGCAGAGTTTGGCTCATAGTAGGCACTCAACACACAATTGTGGCATTGCATGAACCTTTTTTTTTTTTTAAATGAGAAATGCTTTCATTTGTGCTATAAAAGAAGGAACACAAAGCAAGCTATATAGACTGTGTTGGCTAGTTTAGTTTCTTGCTTTCTTTTAAAATAAACACATATAAGACAGGATTGATATCTCTTAAAAGTTCTAGTAAAGTAAGGAGCTTTTCCAGAAGGTGGTTGCATCGCTTTATTAAAAGCATCTGTGTCATAGCCACTGGCAGAAACCCAAACACCCTGAAGTGGTTGGCTCTGGGAAACCACAGAGATAGAACACAGCCAAATTCTGAGATGGAACAACGTGTAAAATCATATACCACATCTTAATTTGATGACCAAGAGGGATGATCTTTCTGCCTCATCAAATCTTATAAAGCAAAGTGATTTATGAAGTCCTCGTGAACTTAGTGGGTAACAAAAGAAATATATACTAATGCTATTTCGTAGACTGACATAAAACTGTTCGTTAAGGTATTTTGTAATTAATTTTTCCTACTTTTATTTTTCTCTGTGATTGGTTTCACATTCAGGGTTTTATAAGAGATATCCATCTGCTGTGAAATTCCTAAAACAGAAAAAGAAATCTCCTGGGAACATTATCTTAATGAATATTCACACTAATGAAGTTACATATCTCAAAAGATGAAAAATGTCATACATTCTTTTTCCAATATGGTAAATAATTATTGAGAGTCAAATCTAAATTATCTGCATAGTAAAATTGTAGAGTTCATTTAAAATCACAGATGAACTCTGATTTTTGTTTTGGAATGTTTCCTGCACTTACATATGAATAAGAGAGTGACTTATCCACTTGGGAATTCACAGTATATCAAACCAAATTAGGAAGCCAGGCAGCTGTGACCTGGTTTTGTAAGGGCCAAGAAAGCTATAGAGTTTCACTATTCAACCTTGCAGCTCAAAATGGATCTCTGGTTCCCATGCCATTTAGGAGCACCTTACCAACTCACATAAAACTCTGTTATCCAGATTTGCAAATAGGAAACAAAGACTTTTTATTTGAGAAACCTTGGGAGTGTATATAGAAGAGAAAATGGAAATAGAAATAGAATAAACAATGTTAGTCAGCAAATTTTGGATTCAAGAGTTAACTTATATAAACTATTATGAAAATTGAGTTCTAATGCTAATGCTCATTTCATGAATGCTGAATGGTAGGAGGGAGAAAGTTGTAAACTGGCTATTCCCAGTTTGACTTAGTAAAATTTTCAGTTTTGGGATGCATTTAGGGAGAGTAGGAGAGGGGATAAACAATGAAATTAGAGGTGGGGCGGGGAATATAAAGGGGATTTGAAGCTTTTTTTATTTTTATTTTTGTAATAAGAAGGACCATGGAGAACAGATTAGTGAGAGACTGTGGTTGTTGCTATTTGGGACTTGATAATATTCACTCATATTATGAAAGTCATACAATGTGCAAACGTGTGGCTTAGGAGCCTAGTTTAACATTCTCTGAAGGCACTAGAATAAAATCATGAATGATATTTCATTTATTTTTATTGGCATATAGGCTTGATCCTTGAAGAAAATCAAAATCCCCTTCTATAAACAATAATACTTAAAGTCATTTTTTCTTGAAAAATTAAAAATAAAAACCCTCAGAATGCCCAGACAACGATGGAATGCATTTTGCTATAAAAATGTTGATGTAAGGGGACATATAATACAAACAGCTTAACAAGCAGAGATTTTTGTGTGTGTGTTCATTTCTGTAAAAACTTTAGTATTATTTTTATTCCTAGTTTGGTGAAAAGCAATATGTTTTCTTGGCTTTCATTTGGGGTAAAGCTTGCAAAACCTCCTGTTGGGTTCTCTCATTGTTATTGTTGCTGCTAGAGGGGCTTTCACCACCACTGCGTCACCATACCAACCTCCTGAATACATCCATTCTTCTAAGAAAAGCATTAATTCCTAGATAACCTTTGCCATCTGGATTTTACTGCAGAGTGTTAGGATGGAGACTAAAATAGGACACACATAGTGGTTAGTTGAAAATGGCTTATTTTCCAAGAAATTTCATTTATTTACTTATGTAGTACTCAAAGAGGAGTGGAACTAAATTAAAACATGGTCCTCAGTATTCAATGATTTTCATAGGTGATCCTCCTTGGCATTTGGCCACTCCCAAACTCTTTCTGTCATACCTTCTGTTGCTTTTTAAACAGAGCTTAAAAATGAACAAGGAACTTCACTGACTTTTCCCGAGAGAAAAAGAATTTACCAGTGGCAACCAGCAGCACTGCATTGTTTATCAGAACATAAAGTTCAGTAGAAATCCCACAGTGACATCATCCCCCAGCACTTGCTGATGAAGCTGGGGACATTTCCAAGACATTTTCAACTGGAGTGGACAGTCTTTGCAGGAAATGGTCAACCAGCTCTCACTTCAAAGACCTTTTCTTTATTGGGTTATATTTAACTCTGAAAAGAAGTGGAAAGTAACCTAAATCACAGACTCTGTCTAAATCAGTACTTAAGAAGATGTCAAAAAAACTTCATCGACTGTGATTATTTTTCTATGGGTTGATAAGTGAACTACAATTACGGATATTCAGGTGAATCTCCTTCTGAAACATTTTTAGACTAGTGAAGCTTTGTGATGAGAATGGAAAAGTTTGAGGAGCCTAGTGTACGGATAACACACACAAATAGTCCCAGAGACAAAGAAGACCGTCAGGAGGTCAAGTTACAAGTGGTTTGAAAAGCAAATTGTCCACTTCGGTAGAAGAGATCATGTGTACCTGAGAGTTGAAAAACTAGGATCAGAGAAATGATTTTATAAAAGATTAAGAGATCATAATTTAGGATACCTTTATTTAGAAGGATAAAAGGATTATAGAGTGGAGTTAACATGCTAGTACCAGCCAAGGTGCTATACTTTTTACCTGTTTCTCATCTATTGCAAAAAAAAAGTTCTATATTCAAATTGTGAACAATATAATAAGGGTCTAAACAAACATAGACACATTTTCTATGACTAGAAACAAATACTTTATAATCTTGAATATTCTTTTGCCAAGAAAATATTGGGATGAAACTATAAAAATATTCTCACAAAATTATTATTTAATTTAAGCAGGTGACCAAGTTCAAGTTAGCAGGGGATCATCAACATCAAAACATGTCTGAATGTTTTAATGTTACCTAGAAAATTTGAGACAAAAATACAGCTTTTAAGAGTCAGAACGCCCATATCTAAGTTTGATTTTCTTATTAGAAAGTGGGGATAACAGTATTTACTTTAAAGATATGCTGTGAAGACCTAATAAGCTAACAAAATTTAAAGAGCTTTGTAAACATTAATAATGTTTACAAATGATGATGATGATCATCATAATGGATTAAGTTTTACTTAGTGCTTAAGTGTGTCAGACACTATTCCAACCTGTATTAACTTCTTTAATTTTCACAACACTCATTGAAGCCAGTATTATCATAATAACTAACATATAACATGAGTCACAGAAAGGCTAAATAGTTTATTCAAGGTCATTTAGCTGGTAAGTGACAGAGTCTGAATTGAAATTGGGTCTTTTGTTTCTGGGGTTACTTCTCACTGTAAAACACAAGTTGAAGTATTAGGAAAAACAAAATAGAGTGTGTTTTGCCTAAAGATCTCCTGTGTAATAAACACAACACAAGTACTCTAATGGAGCTTATGCAATCACAGCAGGGATGTGCTACAGTCGGGCTGAGAAAAAATGAATCGTTAAGTTGTAGGGTACGATAGAGCAATTCACAGCAAGGGCATGATTACTTAAGTGTATAAATCACATACACTTAAGTAATCATTGATTTAATCAAAGATACATGGTTGTATCTTTGATTTCTTTTTCTTAGCAAATGCAAGAAGTCCTAATAAGCTACAGAGTTACAGATGTAACATCTGGAAAACTGGAACCTTAGGTGAGCCTCCTAAAAGGCTCCTTGTTAGGTCAATTGAACAAAACGTTCTTTATCCGTTGCCCTTAATTTTCAATTGAAACTGAAGTAAGAGACTTTCAAAAAAAAAAGAGGCGTTCAGTAGCACAAGTGGAAAAAAGATTGGCTTGGATTGTTATCCTCTCATATTATAGCCAGAGAACTTCTTTTATTTTGAGAAGTTCTTTTATTGTTATTTGTGATTCTTTTCCTACTGAACACACATTTATCCTGGAGAATGACTTCCATACACAATTGACCTGAAACACTGTTTTGGTACCTTGATGCTTTCATATTTCCCCATTATTAGTAATAATAATTTAGGGAGTGTTTTAAATTAGTACACAAGGCAGTTAGCTTTAAAAAAGTTTCCATAAGACCATAGAGGAAATAAACACAATGCAAAACAATCGCCATGTTAAAGCATACCAGCAGACTTATAGAAATAATCTGATTGGTAACATTTCATTCATTATAAAATGTTAGATGCTATATTTCAAACATGATAGGAATCTATACATATACTCTGCTCGAACAGAAATGGAATGCTTTAAATGTCATAGATATTGTTTTTCTACTGTAAATAAACACCTTGTGCCATTCCTATAGATCATACACAGGAATTGTCTATGATGAAAAAAAAAGTAAACTTGCTTTAAATAAAATGTAAAATTTCAAATATTATTCAAATGTCCCCAATAAAATACATTCTAACATAGAATTGCATTTTAGAGGACTATAATACTTTAGCAGGACATACTCATATGTTGTGCTTTGCTGATACTATTGCTCTGTTTCATAGCAGTACATATATTAGTAGCAATAAAGAAACAAAATTAGAATTGTGGTTTCAGAGATGACACCAAATGTGAAAGATGAAGAAATCATCTGAGGCTTAAGGCTTAATCTATGTGTATGTGTGTGTATATATCTCTATCTCTATCTCTATCTCTATCTTTATATCATCTATCTATATATGTTTTCATATTCATAAAAAAATGACATAGCTAGGTCATTCCCAACCTCAACAAAGTAACTGATAATGATGAGCTCATTCAGCCATAAACAATTGAAAAGTGGCAAAATATTTGAAGCAACTGCTTTCAGATATTGAAAGATACTTAGCACAGAACAGTGGTCTCTGAGAGAAAAGAATCACATGATAAGAGTTCCATGATTATACTAGATCTCTGCCCAGGCCCAGGGAGGTGGAGTCCAAGCAGTGCATAGGGGCCTTACTGAGCTGATAAGGAAGATGCTCAAGTTTGAGGCAGGTGGAGTGGCTAGAATTTTGGAGCAGGCTCCTAGAGAGAAGAGAACTGGAAACTGCATAGACAAGAAAGCAAAGAAATTTACATAAAGGTGTGTTTAAGACTTTGGCCAGATACTAACCTCTTTATTCTCAGGACAAGACTATATGAGGAAGAGCAGAGGAGAGCTACTAGGGAGCTGGACTTGGAATAAAGAAATTAAGGTACATAGAGCTGGGAGTCATTGGAGTTCTGAGTAGCCAGAGTGACACTCTGGGTACACAACTGAAATATGAAAATTACCACATTTTAGGAGAAAGGCCACTCTAGTCATAGAATGAGGACTACATGAAACCTGCCCTAACAAATCTTAGTAGTAAGTCTTAAAAATAGTGAATTGATTTATAATTAAATGGCCTGCCAGAACAAAATCCAACAATTGTTAAAGAAAAAACAAGAACCAGACTCTCAACCAGTTAGGATTCACAATATCCAGCATACCAAAATTTTTTTACTAGATGTGCAAAGGAATAGAACCAATCTTCAAACAGAAAAAAAGTCATTAGAGGGAAACTTGAAATGACAAACATGTTGGAATTAGCAGACAAGCTGATACCCCAATACCACATCTTAGCTACACCTAAATCTCATTTAACCTTGAAGGCTTTGTTTGGCTTTGACAAGGTGGTTTGCCCAATAAATCTTACATCTTGCTACACTAGTTTTATCCACTTAAATGAACAGTGAGCCTTTTGAATGCAGGGGACAAATTTTTTTCTAGCAAGGAGAAGACAATCTATTTCTAGTAGTCTTCTCAGCAGAAGCCATCAAGATCCAAGGGATTAGACTGAAGCATAATAGATTACTATGTAGAAAAAAATAAAAGTGCAAAATAGCTATTATCAACATATTTAAGGAGTCAAAAAAGATCAATAAATGAGCAAACTGATACAAATCTCAAGGGAAAACTGGAAACTATAAAAGACAGCCAAATGAAACCTTTAGAACTAAGAAACACAATTTCCTAAATTTAAAATTCACTGGGTGAAGCTTAACAACAGATTTGACACAGCAGAACAAAAAAGAAAGAGCCATTGAGAACTGGAAAATAAAAACCACGCAAAATTTGAATTTTGCGTCATTTGTGTGGTAATGTGTTGCCAATGGAAAAAAAAACCAGACAGCGTGACAGCTGACAGTTCAGGGTTATTAAAAATGGAGTGCTACACGAAAGAACAACGCGTTTTCATTGTTGAACAATGAACATTCACAATTTTTAATTATAAACCTGTGTTTTCTATCAAAATAACTTCTTGCGTGAATTTTGGGACACCTGTTAGAAGCACAAAAGAAAAAATGGTTTAAAAAAACCCACCCTGCAGACTTGTGTGAACATTTACAAATTTATTCTAAAATGTGTGTGAAAATGCAAAGGGCCGGCTAATGTTTGAGAACTGACAAGTCATCAAGATGGTAGTGTGAGAGGAATTCTCCTGGAAAGAACAAGTTGAACAACTAAAATCCAACCAGAGAATCCCGAAGCAAAACACAGCCTCAGCCTAGAGACCCACACATCACAAGAAAATACATAAAGCCAGAGAAAAGAAGGTGAGGTGAGCTAGAGGGAAGGGAAGGGAGCAGTGTGAAGACATGATGGGGAGCGCGACCTGGACACCCACCTGGTGACCCACCCAGAGACTGACCCAGAGACCCAGAGACTGACCCAGAGACCCAGAGACTGACCCAGAGACCCAGAGACTGACCCAGACACCCAGAGACTGACCCAGAGACCCAGAGACTGACCCAGATACCCAGAGACTGACCCAGACACCCAGAGACTGACCCAGAGACTGGCAGAGGAGAGATGAAGGTGGGAGCATGGGAGCTCCGGGAGCTCCAGTCCAAGTGCAGAACAACGCTGGGTGGGTTGCAGACTGCAAGTGGACAAAGCTGGAGGCGCAGGCAGCCAGAACGCGGGGCGGCTGGCAGAAGTGGGCGCTGCTGGCTGTGGCCTGGTGCTGCAGGGGGATCTCGGAGAGAGCGGCCATGGTGTGTTGTGATGGGCCATAACGCGGTGCAAGAGGCCAGAGCAAGGCACCAGCAGCAGCCAGAGATTGGTGCGGGTGCGGGTGATCAGAGTGAGGGTCTGGCTACCAGAGGGTGGCTGGAGAGCGAGCTCACGGAGTGTAGACCTGCGACCAGAGCAGGAAGCAGGTGTTCTGGTGCCTGGAGTGAGGGCAGCAGGAATGCGCTGGCGGCTGAAGCCCGGAGTGGTCCTTGTTGAGGCAGAGCACCTGCTAGAGCGCTGCACAGCTTTGGACACAGAACCTGGCTGCTTCCCCTTCCTCTCTCCCTAAGCTTGCCACGCCCCCAGCTCCGCCCAGTGCCTGCATTCTGTCAGCTACTGCCAGGAAGCTGCCCATGACCCTGTGACACAAACAGACCTGTGCCTTTTCCAACAACTCCCCACCCCTTTCCACTGAAGATGGCAGATGGGTTGGGAAAACTGTGAAGCACAGGTGTGGCAACTTCTGACTGCAGTGGGATCTCGGAGGCATAGAATACCATTGCCCAACATATCTTCCCAAAGAGGAGGCATGCAGAGACCAAGGTGACTGAATCGAAGACAAGCCCACCTTCTAGGAAGTCCCCCACTGTGAGAAAGCTGAATATCCAAGAGAAAATATTGTAAGATGCTTCAGTAACACCAGTTAGGAAGTAAAGAAAAATCTCTTCACATCCACAAGGGAAAACGTCCTGATGGCCAGGTAGAGAAGCACTCCAACGAGTACCCTAATGAACAATAGTGTTCAGAAATAAAGTGAAAAATCTTCAGAAAAGGAACTTGAAGGTTTGGAAATACATGATCTAAATAATACAAAATTCAGGACTGCAATTCTAAAAACACTCAAAGAGATCAAAGAAAATTGGTGGAATACACAAAAGGAGATATGTAATCTTACAAAAGAAATCTACAGCCACCATCATCACCCACAACAACAAAGAAATTGAAACTACAAAAAAGAAACAAATAGAAATTCTGGAGATAAACAACACAAAAGAAATGAAAAATGAAATAGCTAGCATAGAAAGCAGAGCCAACCAGATGGAGAAAAGAATTAGTGAAATCGAAGACAGAAGTTTGGAAATATCACAGAAAGAAGAAGAGAGAGACCTAAGAGTTAAAAGAAATGAAAGGTATTTACAAGAAATACCTGACTCCACTAGAAAGACCAACATAACAATAATAGGTATTCCAGGAGGAGCAGAGGATGGGATGGGCACAGAGAATTTGTTCAAATAGTAGATGATGACTTCCCAAATCTATGGAAAGAACTGGAAACTCAAATTCAAGAAGGAAATAGAACCCATAGCTATTTGAATCCTAGCAGACCCTCTTTAAGGCACATTATACTGAAGATGACAAAGTTTAAAGAATCCTCAAGGCAGCCTGGAAAAAGAACACCATAACCTATAAAGGAAAGCACATCAGACTGTCATCAGATTTCTCCACAGAAACTGTACAAGCCAGGAGGGAATAAAATCAAGTATTTAAAATACTTGTTTTTAAATTTTGTTTAAATATTGTTTTTGTTTTTTTAATTGTTAAATTTATTGGAGTGACATTGGTTGGTAACAATTACATTGTTTCCAGGTATACAATTCTACATTACATTGTCTATGCACTGCATTTTGTGCTCACTACACAGAGTCAGTTCTTTTTCCATCACTATATATTTGCTGCCCAGCCTTACTCCCTCCCCCATTCTCCTACCCTACTCTCCCATCCACCATCCCCTTTACCCTCAGGTAACCTATTGACTGTGTCCATGAGTTTTTGTTTCTTTGTTACTTTCAGTTTTATATTCCAGCTATAAGTGAGGTCATATGTTTCTTGATTCTTTCAGTCTGACTTATTTTGCTTAATAAGATGGTTTCAAGGTCCATTTATTTTGTCACAAATTGCTGTATTTTATCTTTTCTTATTGTTGAGTAGTGTTCCATTGTGTAAATGTACCATAACTTCTTTATCCAGTCATCTATCAGGGGACACTTTGGTTGTCTCCACGACTTGGCCACTGTGAGTAGTACTGTGAAGAACACTGGGGAACATACATCTTTAAGAATTAAGATTTTCAAGTTTTTTTGGTACATGCCCAGAAGAGGGATTGCTGGGTCATATGGCAATTTTATTCCTAATTTTTTGAGGAATCTCTATTACTGCTTTCCATAGTGGTTGTACCAATTTACATTCCCACCAGCTGTGTATGAGGGTTCCTTTTAATCCACAGCCTCTCCAGTACTTGTTATTCCTTGTCTTGTTGGTTATAGCCATTCTAACAAGTGTGAGGTGGTATCTGTGGTTTTAATTTGCATTTCCCTAATTGCTAGTGATGTTGATCTTTTTTTTTTTCGTACATCTGTTGGCCATTTGTATGTCTTCATGGGAGAAGTGTCTATTTAGGTCTTCTGCCCATTTTTTTTTTTAAATATATATATATATATATTTTTATTGCTTTTTGACAGAGAAAGAGAGAGATACAGAGACAGAGACAGAGACAGAGAGAGAACTGAACTGGGGGAGCTCCCAGTTCAGCATATGGTTCCGCACAGGCCGGGGCCAGGACTCGATCCCTGGTCCCCGGCGCTGCAAAGTGAGCGCTCAACCCACTGAGCCATCCCGGCTTCCCCCCATTTTTTTTTTTTTTAAATTGCATTGTTTGTTTTTTGGTTGTTGAGTGGTGTGAGTTTTTTTTATATATTTTAGATATTAGCCCCTTATCAGTGGCATTGTTTGAAAATATTTTCTCCCATTTTATTGGTTTCCTCTTTACTTTATTGACAGTTTCCTTTGCTGTACAGAAGCTTTTTAGTTTCATATAGTTCCATTCATTTATTTTTGCTTTTACTTCCCCTGCCATTGAGGTTAAGTTCATAAAGTCCTCTCTGAACCCAAGGTCTATAAGTTTAGTACCAATGTTTTCTTCTATGCAGTTTATTGTTTAGGGTCTCATGTGGAGGTCTTTAATACACTGAGTTAATTTTGGTATATGGTGACAGTTCACAGTCCAGATTCATTTTTTTGCTGTGGTTTTACAATTTTTCCAGCACCATTTACTGAAGCAGCTTCCTTTTCTGATGATGTATACCTATGGAGACTGCTCTGGACCCTCCCCCTTCTCCCTGTCTTTCTCTCTCTGTCAAAGAAACAATAAAAATAAATCTTTAAAGAAAATATTCCCAGGTATGCTTTTGACCATTTGTACCAGTGCCATCCAATATCAATATTATACAAATTACAAATGCAAGCTAAATATGAAATTTTAAATTTCTAGTAGCTGAATATTTGTAGTAGTCTAAAAATAATCATTTCAACATATAATTAATATAAAAATTTTAATGAAATATTCTACTTAAAAAAAAATATATACCGGGGAAGCCAGGATGGCTCAATGGGTTAAGAGCTCACTTTGCAGTTCCGGGGACTGAGGATCGAATCCTGGCCCCAGCCCATGTGGACCCATATGCTGAACTGGGGAGTGCCCCCAGTTCAGTTCTCACCAGGGTGAGACCCGGCCCAGTTCCTGCCCTGTGCAGCCCTGTGCCCACCTGTGGAATGAAACTATGTGGAAGAACCAATGATGTGCAACTATGGAGACTGTTCTGGGCCCTCCCCCTACTCTCTGTCTCTGTCTCTGTATCTCTCTCTCTCTGTCAAAAACAATTAAAAAAAAAAAAAAAGAATACCAACTCTTGATGTAAATCACCTATGGTAGACCAGACCATCCAATCAGCCACTGGAGAAAATTCACCACCCATACAAAATCAGGGCACAGGTTCTATTTGCTCATATTTTTCCCTGAACAGCTGTGGGTACAAAGATTTAATGGACCACCTAGAATTTTCCTGCCACAGTTAATTACTCATAGGGACAGCTTATGACTGACTTAGAGTTCTTCAGCCCTCTTGCAAATAAAGGCTATATTTAATGAGATGTTCACTCTAATTACTGAATCCTTTTTCATAGTCAAATGTTTTCACTGTTTCCTTTTATTCTAGCATTTCAAATATATTTTCTTCCATGAAAGATTTATATATACAGGGTAGAGCTTTGTGTTATGAACTATATAATTACTATTATATAATTATATAATAACCTATTAGATAATAGCCTATGTTTTAACTCTTTTTTGGTTGTGCTTATGACACTATAATGTAGGTTAATTTTACAGATTAATGTTCTGGTATGTGTTAAGATTGTGGGGTTATTCTCAGAGAAATTGTCTTTATATCATGAAATGATATTTTTGGAAGCCATGTAATCAAAGAAAGTTTAAAAATCCAATTGGTGAGTATTCAGATATACCCATAGGTAGTAACTGTGTTTTCAAAGCAGTAACTATAATCTTGATCTATAGAGGAGTGGGACCTACCTGTGGATGCCAAGATTGCTCCCACATCATCTCATCACAAGATAATGACAAATGAGAAGTTGTGCTATAATACAATGTACTTATTCTTTCTGCCATTGACAGACATTTGGGTTGCTTTGAGGTTTTGTTGGTTTGATTTTACTATTAATAATAATAGCTTTGTGGATATTTTTTACACACAGACATATAAAAGTTTCTCCAGGTAAATTTTATCAAGGAGTAAAATACTTGGCATGGAAAATAGATGATGACTTAATAGTTTCTAAGAAAATTGGACCAATTTACACTGCTACAAGCAGCTGATGGGACTTCTTGTTTCACCACAATACCTAATATCTTGTTTTTCAATTTTTGCTAATTTGGTAAGTAGAAAATAATGTCTCTTATGAACTTAATTTTTCATGTCCTAGATTTTCAATGAGATTGAGCATTTTTTCAAAAGTTTATGGGCCATTTTTTACTTTCTTTACTGTGCCAGACCTTTTCATCTTTTGCCATTGTTTTTCCCTGGGTGGGGGTATTAATTAATTAATTAATTTTTTTTGACAGAGAGAGAGAGAGAGAGAGATACAAAGACAGAGAGAACTGAACTGGGGGAGCTCCCAGTTCAGCATATGGTTCTGCACGGGCCGGGGCCAGGGCCGGGACTCGATACCCAGTCCCCAGCGCTACAAAGTGAGCGCTTAACCCACTGAGCCATCCCGGCCTCCCCAATATTTATTTTTATATTGAGTCTTTCTGAGAATATGATACATATTTCCTTATGAAGGGTTATAAACAACTATATAAAATATAAACAAATAATAATAGTGAGAATCTTCCAACATTATTTACTTAATAATCTTTATACTTTTCTGTATAGAAGTCTTGCACATGTTTTGTGGGATTGTTAGGTACTTTATATCCTTCTATGAAATTGTAAAATTAAATTACAGTTACATTTTGTAAAAATTTTTTTCCAGGTATAGAAAAAGGCAGTTGATTTGGTATAATTCATTTTTCACCAGAGTATTATTAATGCTGTCTTATTAATTTTAGTAATATATGAGTTACAGGCTTGAACATGGTAGAAAAGCTTGTGTTAGAAAAACCCTTTTTTGAATAACAACTAGATATGATATAAACAAACAACTGCATAGCAAAGAAAGGAAACAGAAAAAATGGAAGGAGAATAATTCCTGAGAGAAAGGTGAGTTCCATACTTCTCTGGGGCGCTGGGAAGAAGGGCTCACATGGAAAGGAACACCTTTCCTGGCTAGAAGAAACAGAGGTCAGCATTGAGGGCTGTAAGAAGACCTGGAAATAGAAGGGAAGTTCAAAGAAGAAAGATCCCAGAGGAGGAACCCTAAAATCTCTGCACAAATTCCTCTTAAACAGTTGACTATCTCTGAAACCCTGCATGTGCAAGAAGTGGTTCCAAGAATCTTACAGAAAACAGAGAAAGCTATGGGCAGGAGCTAAATTAGAACTGAGCAGAAATTTCAGCAGAGATTTCCTGGTGTGGGGAGATAAAAGAGTTTGCAGTTCACTTTGTATGAAGCTCTATCAGTTATTTTTCTCTTATCTTATTAAGTCATTCCAGAGATTTTCATAAGATGGGAAGAATAGGTGGGATGAGCAATTAGTTTAATGGGTTTAGGTTCATTACCCTTATAACTATAACATGGAAGTTAAAAAATGTGTGTGGGCTCAAGGGAAATCTCATTAACCACATTTCCAAAACAATGTTCTGGGAGCAGCCTGGATGATTAAAAAAAAAAAAAAGCCTCATTTAACTCTAAGTCGAAATAAGAAATGTAAGTATTCATATTATCAAAAATATTTGTGTGATCCATTAACAGAATATTGTATAGGTCTATACCATTTATTCCAATATATATGCTTGCAGAAGAAATTATACACCATCTAGAAGTTCAACTCTCTTTTAAATTGTTTTTTTTTAAATTTATTGGGGTGACATTAATTGATATTGATTACATTGTTTCCAGGTGTTCAATTCTACATGACATTGTCTATACATCGCATTATGTGCTCACCACCCAGAATCAGCTCACTTTCCATCACCATGTGTTTGATTCCCCATCCCTACTCCTCCCCATCGATCTCCCCGCTTACACTCAGGTCTCTTTTAATTTAAAGAGTAAAATCTGACAACAAAAAAGGAAGACATTTGGAACCTCCTTTTCTTATAAGATTTTATATAAAATATGTACTCTCAGTAGACAAGGCTGAGTGGGCAGGAGCTATAAGTTTTAGTGTGGGGTGGGGTGATGTGGTATAATAATGTTCAGAGGCCTGAGACCCCTCCTGGCCAAGTGATGGCTAAATGTAAAATATTAGGGCAAGCAGAGCTTGGGGTTTGTCCAACATTGTAGAACCATTTTGAAAATTTCTTTGATAAACTTTAAGATACCTTTAAAAAATTCTGGCATTTTTCTTATCTTTCTACATAAGAAATTCTCCAGAATGTTATGTTACAAGCTTTTTACTGTCCCACCACGTCTTAGCCACAGACCCTTACTAAAGTGTCCTCTGAGTCTCCCCCCCCAGGTCTGTTCTGCCAGGTAGCCGAAGTCACGTCATTCTGGGCACACTTTCTAAACAGTTTACTTCCAAACTGCCTAAAGGGAGGGTTGCACTTTTGAAATAACAGCGTCCAATTGAGAAAACAGGGTTGAAGAATTCTGAATGTATGAGATTCCTCTTTATTATTTGAACAAAGACGAGAAGGAAGATTACAGGGTTACAAAAGTATAGAGAAGACTTGCCTTCTGTCCTTTTTCTGCCACTCCTCAAACAATCCTGCAAAATGATGCCTGCTAGCACCACTCCAAAAAGTGACCAGCGTGCATTCCAGGCGATCGCCACACAATCAGTTCTTTCTGTCCACAAAAAGGCCTGGGATTCATGCTGGCTTTTGCACAGTGCATTTCACGTCATGTTGGCCCACTCCCCGTGTGCTTGCACCCACACACAGAAAGAAAGAGAAACATGGTAAGACTGGTTGGGCTCCCTGACTGCTATAAAGCCATCCAGGCCCCAGGCTTCCAAGCTGTTTGCCTGACTGTGTTCAATCTCAACTATGGTGACATTTTGCACATCTGCAATGTTTTTATAAACAACAATAATCCAAAAATAAATAATAGAGGATTATGAATTCTCTGAAAGAGAAGCAGGCAATGTAATGAGTATAATGAAAGGAGACAGTGTTGACTGTTTTAAGTGTTTAGTTACAAGTATAACATTTAAAAAGATTTTGGTTGGTCTTTATCTTCCCTAGTTTCTGTCCTGCTCCATTTACTTACTAGCTACTAGAAAAAAGTAATCGTTGCCCAAAGACCATATATAGATAGATAGATGATAGATAGATAGATAGATAGATAGATAGATAGATAGATAGATAGATATAGATAGATAAATAGATTCATGGGTGCACTATTCACATAATATATTAGAATATTAGATAGGTTTAAATTTATTTTACAGAAAAAGAAATGCAGGTATATTTACTAAATGGAACATTTACTTGGAGAAAACCCTCATATATGTTAGTGGCACTTTGGTTAGTTTTTTATTTTAGTTCTTGTATTTTAAATCAACTTTTTATATTTGTTAGATGCGTTGACATTACCATGTGACCAGGACTAGCTACATAATTTGTAGATCCTAGTATAAAATAAAAATGCAAAGCCCTTTGATTATTAAGAGGCTTCAGGATTAAGGATTTCAAGATAATGACAACAGAGCATTAAACTGAGCATGGGCCCCTCTGAACGTGGGACCCTGTGCAAGTCCATAGATCACATGCCCATGAACCAGCCCTGAATGAGACTTTCAGGAAGCTAACAGTTCTGTGACCCAGATTTGCAAAGAGCAAAGAAATTTTATCTTCACTGAAGAAAAATGAACTCTGTGAGGTTAACGAACAGCACTGAGTTGTATCTTACATTAATCATGTAAGATGGATAGGAATGGCCGGTCTCTTGATCTTCGGTGTATGCACACATCTCTTCCCAAGAAGGACAGAAAAGTTAAAAAATACATTAGCACTGTGTTGATGTTGTGATTAAGAGAAATACTATGTCCCTGCACTTGTCAAAGTTACTTTACATCATAGTATTTGATGTAATATTATACTACAGCTAATATTATATTATTAGAAGACCATGACATGGTTGAGAAGAAAGTTATTTGAGATCTTTTAGAATGAGTGTTGGTTAGAAATGTTATCTCTTATAGGAATGTCCATTGAAACATTAACAAAGTATGGTCTGATGTGACCTATTGAGTATAAATGTTTCTGGGTTTTCAAGAATATAAGGTGGCCTGAAAGGCAACAGCAAGTACCTAAATGATGTGGGCTACGTATTTGGGAGAGAGATTCACCATGAGATCCAGTCTCAGTATGTGTGTATAATCAAGTTGAGCCACCAGTAAGTGAACAGCTACCACCAGGCTAATAGATGGTGCTTTGGGGTCTTGAGAGAATTTGTTTCCATTTCCAGGTGGAGATATTTACTTATCCTGACTTGCCACAAGATCAGGTGCTTGCTCCACTTTGCAATAATTTGGTCTTTGGCTAAGCAAACATTTGGCCTTAAAAGCCTTGAAAAAGTCCAGTTTAAACATACAAGTTCTTGCCCATTCCCTGTGGTATTTAAATATAAATAAGACATTTAGTGTGATGTGAACAAACACTGAAAGGAGGACAATTTAAACCCAAACTGCCTCATTTAATTGGCAATATTTTTGAGGAGAAGTATTATATTCAAATAAAGGGCATAATAAAATGACTTTCAATTTATATTCATTTTCCTATTGAAAAACTGAAAGTACTTTCTTAAATATTTTTAGCGTATTTCACGTTTTACTATTTATGAAATGGTCCTTCTAGGACATCTTTTACAGGATATCAATTTTAATCTCTTCACGTACAAAAGAATTGCATTTTCATTCAAAAATTTTCTATTAATTCCTGTAAAAATACCAGAGTTTATACATAAACCATTGAATTCACTTACATTAATAATTGCTTTAAAAAGAAATTTAATATTTGGATGCGGTTTTAGATCAAATATGCATTATTAGTCAAAATTATGTTCCAACTTGTCTATGGACCTCTTTGGACCTAGACTTGAATGCCACCCTCCCTATACTGTTTACAATAACAGAAGTTCTCAAATCTAGAAATTCCCTTTGATCATCATCTCCTCTAGAAAAACTCTGAGAGCTTCTCCCAAATTGGAGGGTACATTTGCATGCCTCCTGTTTGACCCAAGACACAAAACTGTATTTTGTTTATGCAACTCACGGAGACAGCACATTCTGGTAAAGAAAGTGTAGGTGGTAGAAACACACAGACTTGGGTTGAAAGTCAAGCCATTACTAGCTGTGTGGTCCTCCCTGAAACTCAGTTACTTAATCAATAAAATGTAAGTGACACAACTTAGTTGATACAGCTTTTGCAAAGATTAAAATCAGCGTGAGTTAAATAGTTGAGCATGGTGTCTGGTCCAGTATGTAGATGCAAATGAAATCTGAATTCCTTCCACTATCTATTCACTTTGGTTTTAGTCATTAAATGCACATTGCCTACTAACTGATTAAACTTAGAACCTAGAGTTAGGTACCTTTAGATGCTTCTTCTCTCTCTCTTTTTTTAAAGATTTATTTTAGTGACCTTGACAGATAGAGAGACAGAGAGAAGGGGGAGGGCCCAGAGCAGTCCCCACAACTGTATGTCATTAGTTTCTTGGCATTCTTTCATTCCACACAGTTGGGCGAACCAGGCTGGGGCCTCCTGCGAGGGAAGCATGCTCAGGCAATAACCAAACTGGGGGCCACACCCCCAGTTTGGCATATGGGTCTGCACGGGCCAGAACCCTGTCCTTTGTCCCAGGGGCCGCAAGACAAGAGGTTAACCTGCTGAGCCATTCCGGCTTCCCCACCATTAGATGCTTCTGAAAGGGGTGGGGTGGGGGAGGGGACAACAAAAAAACTGTATAGCAATAGGGGTTAGATTTTGAAGCTAGACTACTTGGTTTGAAATTCAAATATCATTTTATTCAGCTGTGTGACTTTGGACAAATACCTAACTTCTCTGTTTCCCAATCAGAAAAACCCAGAAAATAACAATACCAACCTTACAGGGTTACTGTGAAGGTTGAGCCAGGCTGTGTCTATCACATATTAAGAGCTACATTATTTTTCTTCAGTCATATTATATTATAGAATAAAATTACCAGATCTATTTGACTTTATTGTGTAAAGCTGTTTGGGGGCAAAACACAGATAATATTTTCTTGTCTGGAGAGTGTTTTAAAATATTTCTGAGGGTTAAGCCTTAAACCCAAAATAGACAACATCTATAGCAGGATTGGAGATCAAATCTAAGATCAAAGTATGTATAATTATGTATGTTTTTCCAGTTTTCCAACTGATTATTATTTATCAGCCTTCAATGTTGAAATGAGAAGAAGGCCATGGCAAGAGGAATATTACTTAGAGAGTGCTCCGGACTCTTAAACATTTCGTATTTCACAAAACTGTCCTATTTTACTTGATGTGTAAAAAGTAGATCTTGCTTTATTTTCCACATTATGTCTATTGCTGACTCAGGGCACAAAGAAGAACAACTTGTGTAATTTGAGTTGAGAGAAATC
Source organism: Craseonycteris thonglongyai (assembly GCA_004027555.1). NCBI lineage: Eukaryota > Metazoa > Chordata > Mammalia > Chiroptera > Craseonycteridae > Craseonycteris > Craseonycteris thonglongyai. The sequence continues at coordinate 27,643 of PVKE010002757.1, forward strand.
ATTTTTGCAGTTGTTCTTTTTAAAAAAAGGAAAAAAAAAATCCTCACATAATGAGCCAAAACTTGCCTAGAGATCTGTGTGCTCTGCTTCCATTGACGTCACTTGGAAGTTGTGTGGGCAGAAATTGGCTGACTTCCTCCAACATGTCTTTTGAAAACTGAACATATTGAAAAAAAAAAAAAAAAGCACCCATTTTAATTTTAAACTACAGTTGGGAGAGCAGCGTTCATTATAAGCACTTTTCCTGTTTTCATCTAAACAAATACCCTTATCGGGCTCTAAGAGCCACATTTACAGAAGAAATCTGTTTTGTGTCCAGTAAAAAGAACAGTGTCCCATCTGAAAAAGGGAACTGTAGGGTGTTACAACTGAAGTGTCTTTAGAGAGGGTCTTATTCAATTCCTCCATTTTTCAGATATGGAAAGTGAAACTCAGAGAGATTCAGGAATGCTCCAAGGTCAAAACAAGATCCAAGACAGGATTATAACCCAGACATTCTGCTTTCTAGTTCCTTATTCATTTCAGGACAATGAGATGTACAATAATCACTGCTTCTGCACACTTATCTCTCATTATATAAATCCCAGGCATTGAAGTAACTGTCCATGAAAATTTGAGGTTTTGTATACTGCAGAAGTTACCAACTGATGAAATTCAGTAAACTGAGTATGGTCTGTTGTAATGCAATTCTGTAGAAAATTGGAGGCTCATAGAATGCTGCTGGGTAAAGCTGCTCCCTGGGTGCATTGTGGGTATCCATTTGGAGCCTGGGCCTTCTAAAACCTGGGACCTTCTCAGTTCCATGTGACCTACTTCCCACAGCTCAGAGAGGCTACCTCGCAGGGACAGGAAAAAGAGAGTAGCCCTAGCTGCACCTCAGTTCCCCATGCCATTCAGGGTTATTCTTTCAAAAGTGGTCTCTAATCATTCATCCATTCACTGAAAAAATATTTATTGAACATCTCCTATGAGTCAGACTGAGAACTTTCAGCTACTGAAAACATTTTCAAATCTAAACTTTAAAGAATCACTTAACTGAAATATATAATTAGTATTTTCCTCACCAAATAAATGACTTTATATAAACCACAGTCAATTTCAGCAATCACCCATCTCACCTACATAGATAATATAGATTTAATTTGCTCCCAAATATGAATTATTACCTACTATTTAACTAGTCTTGTAAATTTACATCCAAAGAAGAAGCTCTGTATGAATGTAGCTTTCTGATTTCCCGTTTTCCTAACTAATTCTGATACTTCTAAACAGACATATTCTTCATTGTAAGTAGGTCACCTCTCTGGGACCAGCTGGTTTGAAGACCCTAACAGTGGTTGCCACTTCAATTTCTTTGATAAATGTCTGTGGAGGTCAAATTCCTTTGCAGCCCTGTAAGTGAAGGTCCAAGGCCTTATTTTTCCCAAGTTAGGCATTGGTGCTGTATGGAGGTGGCATCTAAAAACCTTTGGGGGAAACGACTTGTTAAGGCTTTTAGAAATGCCAATGGCATTCAGATTCATGGTGTCAAATAGCTAGATATTGAGAACAGAATATGCCACATCAATGTAACGTGAGTACTGTACTCCAGTTGAGTGCTACCAAGACCCCGCAAATGGAACTAAGAGAATTTGCCACTGTTACCAGCACTAAAATGACTGTGAGAAGGTTCAAGGTCAATCAAATATCCCATCAATTAGAAATATTGAGTATGGTAAGCTATTTTGTATATTAGGATTTTGAAAAAATATTACAGAATAAGAAAATTATCCTAAAGATACATAAGGAAAAAAAAATATTATTGCAGCTAAAAGAAAATATTTAAGAATTTGTCTCCTAAAACAGGTAGCAAGTAGACACGCCTTCCTGGTAACAGGAGTAGAAAGATATGAAGAGACAAAAAAGGAAAAGAAAAAAAAATGTCAGTATGAACACGAAAGAGAACAAGCTGAAATAAAGATAAATGGGTATAATAGGGTAGAATTGAAAGGAAACTGTATGTGCAATAGAAATATTTGAATTCTCATTGGAAAGGATAAAAATTAGGATTAATACTATAGAAAATGGAATCAAAGATGGGAAAAACATAGGAAACTTTTAAAGAATGTAGCGAAAAATACAAAACAAATATAGTTGAGAGCAAAGATGGCAAATGTGATAGATATGGAGGACGTATATTAAAAATCCAACCTAAAGTTTACTGATGTTCTTGAAGAACAAATAAATAAAAAGGCATAATGAGGAAGATACAGGTAAAGATATATTTTTGTGCTAAAAAAATTCCTGTACTCAGATTAAACATGCTTACTATGCTCAAAGAAATTAAAGAAAATAACAAGGAGAAGCATCCATGCTAACAAACTATCTGGTAGAGGCTTTTCCTTATTAAAAGATACAGAAAATATTTTTATAACATTCAGGAGACATGATGGAAAAGTTAGCCACAATGGAACAACTTTAGACTAACATTAAATAGCTTATGGACAATATTCGTTTGCAAAGTCAAATAGGGAAACAGCTAGAATTGAAGGATTAAAAGGGTGTTAACAAAGAATTGTATGCAACATTAAATTCCAGAAGTCACACAAGGAAATAACTAGAGCTTTGAGATGAAAGGATGTTAAAGACACAGAGACCAAGGGAATTGTCATCCACAGACTTAAAACAACAGGAGGACTTGGTCCTATGCTCAGTAGTTTCAAAAATATACTACCCATGGGTATTTTAAACAACAATAATCATTAAATTATGTGATAAAATTTCCCTTGAGTTTCTATGGTATTTATTGGCACACAATGAAAACTGCAATCCACAACCAGTGTGAGTAGCCCACCCAGTACATACTGCTTTTTTTCTTCCCTGTAAACAGAATGCCAGTTTTGATCTGAGGAGCAATGCATCCTGCCACAGCAGGACATATGCTTTTAAAACTCTCTTCCCGCTAGCAGTGACCGTTTGACACAGTTGCGATCAATAAAATGTAAGAGTCTGTAAAGGCCTTTACTTTTCTTCATACACGAGTAAGCAACAGGCAGGGTTTGTTATGTCTCCCTCTCTCTCTCATGCCTTCAACCTAGATGTGATGTCTGGTAGCAGAAAGCCTGCAATCATCGTAGGTGGGAAGCTTGAGGAAAAGACTGAGTCTCATAGAGATGCTGTCCTGACACAATTCAGCTATTGAATCAAGGCTGGCAGCCAGCTCAGACCTCTGTGAGAGGAATACATTCTCTATGTTTAAACCTTGTAAGCCAGGTTTCCTATTGTTTGTAGGTGAGTAAATGCTGACAAGCCATGGTACTGAAAGGTTCCTGATTTTGTTTTAGTTTGCCAGGAAGCAATGCTAAGTTAAGTGCCCAAACTGAAATAAGTAGTTGCTTTCAAGTGCCATTTCTTCCTTCCCTTTATGTTGTCTCAGGTCAATATTTACTGTTATTTGCCGAGCTTTATACTGTTTAAGTTTGTTAGACTCTTAAATCCTCTAGCAAGTCGGTAAGATCCAATACTAAGCAAAAGTTCACGTTTCAGTTGCTATCTGTTCCTTCACTGCCTTTTTTTTCTGTACAGTTGTTCACCTTCATGGATCTATTGAACACTGATATGAAAATAGGGCCATTCATTCTGTATTCTTCAACGGACAAGGGGTTTTGAAAGAGAATGATAAAAAAAAAAAGAAGACATTGTCCCTATTCTTACAAACTAACCATAATCAAATTGAGACAATTAAAACACCTCTCCCTCTCTCTCTCACTTGCCAAAAGGAAAGTGCTTCTAAAGTTTCAAATAAATTTAATTCAACAAGCACTCTCAGCATTTCTGCCTGTGACAAGCACCGTGCTGGGTTTTGGAGATGTGAATGTGAGAAGGACACTTTTCTTACTTCATGAGGCTTACTGGGTAGGTGGAAACACAGCCCCAAATGATCATTGTGACAGCATGCTATTGCAAGTGTTCTGAAGGGGATGTGCACAGGCTGCCATATATATGAAGGGGGTACTATGGAAGTCCTCCTTGAGAGAACCCTTGTCTAGAAAGCTGCAGAGCATTAAGACAGATGGAGAACAATATTCCAAGCATGAATACTCTAATGAGGAGTATGTGGTGGAATCTACTAGTATTTACTTATTGCTGTAGAATTAAGTGGAAAGTGGGGAGGGCCAGAGATGGAGCTGAAATACAAGAAGCAGCAGAATTGTGGGGCTTTGGAAAACATGCTGAGGAACTGTTGAATGGTGCAAGGAGCATTAACTTTGGAGCCACACCTATTTTGGTTTGATACTCAGCTATATTACTCTCAGGCAAATTCTTTCATCTCTCTATGTATCCTTTCCTTAATCTGTAAAATGAGGATAGCAATATATACTTTCTATTAGATATACTTTATATCAAGTTATGTTGCAAGGACCATAGTAGATATACATAAAGCATCTAACACATTACCAGGCATATACTAGTGGATACCCAATGAATGGTAGCAATGATTATAACTAAAGCAGAAAATTGACTTGGTCAGATAGGAACAGGTTCACAATAAGGTTAGTGTCACTGATGTAAGCACTAAAGTTCAAAGGGCTATAAAAATGCTTTAATGGCATTGGTTGGGCCAATCCGAGGGAGTAGCAACTTAGAATGTTTATCTTGGGGTTCCATAGAGGTTTTTCTGCACGTGATGAAGGGGACTGGCTCCACCTATTTATATGTGACCATATTCATGTCAACTGAGGCTTATATATATATATATTAGCTCTTCCTCCAGCTCTAATCTACCCAATACGGGTGTTCTCTACCCAATTGTGAATCGATCAATGCAATGAGAATGAGCTGTCCTCTCCCCACTTTCTCACACATCTATCACTTGGCACATTCTAGACCTGATCTATCTAGAAATTGTTCTCTATTTGTTTAACAGTTAAGCTGGTAAAGTGGCACTAAGTTTCAGAACTAATCAGAAAGGAATACATATATCAGATGCAGAGAAAGATGTGTGGAGATGGTGAAACATTCTCAAGATATCTATTTCATAGAAAATAAGAAGATAGGTTCAACTGAAGAAGAAGGAGCACTTGAGGAAGACTTGTGAGACCTTGGGGTGAGATTGGGAAGGTGATGGAGCAAGTGCTAGTTAGTTGAAGGGAGTATTTGAAAGAGAAGTGCAAAAAACGAGGTTGCCTTCTCTATGAAAATATCCTTTGTGTTCTTTTCACTTTCTACCTTTTTCCCTTGACCCGTCCACAACACTAAAGCTAATGGCTTAGCAAGCCCTGTCAGAATGCAACAGAAGCCTATTTACAAGTAGAAGGCTCTGCCTGGTCCTAATGTTTTAAGTGTTGTCATAATGTCTTATTTTCAGTCTCAGCTACAGTGAGTGTACTTGTTAGTCAATATTCCCAAACTCTTTTGCCCATTACAGCCCTGGAGGAACCTAAAATAATGTAATTCTGATCTTTGTTAAAACTCTTGCAGGCAGACCACCACTGAACTTAAGGTACATTCGATAAAGGACTTCTTTCTGGGTCAAGAATGGCCATTCTAGAGTAACTAACACACCCATGGGTCCAGCAATGTTGGCAGCTCCCAGAGAAAGGTCACAGGACACCAGGTCTCTTTCTAGTCCACAAGCAGATCTTTCTTTCCCTGTTCCAGGCTATCATGGCATCTCAGAGTTGGCAGTGACTTCATCTTGTGTGTTAGAAGTAAACATGAGTTTGTTTCCTAGGGCTTGATTAAACAGCATCAACTTTGGACATGAAATTCTCAGCTTTTATTGCTTATTGTCATTATTAATAGATTTCTAGTCATTTATTGCTTTTTCTTTTTTGGATTATATAAAATCTTTTATTGCTTGTGTGCCTTCTAAAAGCTGAGGGACAGCCCTTATGTTATTGTCAATTAAGAGTCTAAATCTCCAAAAAAAAAAAAAAAGGTTTGTCCTAGGCCTTTACTTTTGTTTCATCACATGATCATCTTTATTAAAGAGAGATGATTTGTCTGTTTTACACAGATTTTTAATGAGAATTCATTAATAAAATTTTATTATAATCTTATCTCAAATAAAAAGGTGTTAAACCAAATTATTCAATATTTAAAATTGAACTGCAATTATTTTTCTGAGAAAATTTCTTTTAAAAGAGTTCTAAAATCAACTTGTAGTTTTGCCAGCTAGATGTCATAGAGTAGAAATTAAGATTGAACCCACCTGGGTAAATATGTTCTCCTATTTACTGGGATCCATCTTAAATTGATGTGTCCAAATGCAAGATGCACTGGACATTTCAACATAGCTGGGTAGAATGGTAAATATATTCCACACAATCCCTTTGGACAGATTAATTGTGCAGAGCTCATAGAATCTTGCAATTGGGTTAAGAACACTTTGGATAGAGAAAATATGGAAGGCTTTTTCCCTTGGGGTTTTATTTCTCCATGTGTCTCCTATTTGCCTCATGTTTCTTAGAATAGAACTCTTGTTTCCTTGGGGTCCTCACCTCAATCACCTTTTAAGGGAAATGGGAACAGGTTATAATTCTTGTTATTGTGCCTTTGCTGAGACCTTAAAGTGTTTGACTGGTTTTTCAACTCCTTAGAATTCTCTGTGTTTAAATTCATTGAAATCAGAAGTTATTTTTTATGTGACTATTATATTTAAATTCACTCTATAGTTTGTAATATTTAAAATAACAGTGTAATGGTGTAGATTCAAGAAAAAAGAATATAAAATGTTATATTTGAAATAGAATTATATAATAAACTAGTAACTAACTTAAAATATGCAACAAGTAAACCTCCAAAAACTCTTATTTGGTGTAGAGATAATGTTTTAACTTATACGTATTTAAAAATATCAAGTTTTAAATGAGTTTGGCAATAAAACTTTTGGTGATTGACTTTTTACTGATAGTTTAGTAGTTTCCAATATATGACATCATCTTAATGGCTCCTTCAATTAATTTTTGAATGTAGGTGGTATATAAATTGTGTATGAATATATAAGTAGATCAAATTTTTAACTAGAATAAATGCTTTTGGTGACAGCTTAAAAGGTCCACTTTCAATCAGTTTATTCTTAAAAGACTTCAAAATCTGAAGTTAAACATTCCCCTTTTACTTCAATGATAGTGGTATAATTATTCTTGAAATTTAAAAGATATTGTCATTGTTAATTTCTAGATAATCGATTATCAATTCAAAGAGTCTATCATTGTGTACCTGCTTAGTGCTTGTCATAACAGGAGACATAGGATGAGTAAGAATGACACCCCCCCCTAGAGGTGTTTACAACTTGGTAAAAGTCTAAAGACAGAACAAGGTAAGTGCATAAATGAGCTACAGAATCAGTTCATGTGGGTTCAAAGAGAGGCAAGATCATAGGAAAAGGGGCATAGGAAAGACATTATGGACCATAATAATTTCAATGTTGAAGACAAAACAAAGCACATGTTCCACTTATAAATCTACTGTACCTACAGAACAGGCATCTTTAATAAAAATGTTGAGAAATATAAGTATTCAGCTTGTCATACTTTATATGAAGGTGGCTAGCTGAGTATTTCAAATCATATCTTCTACATATGAGCTTGGATGATGGCCTATATTAACAATTCATGTTTGATATCAATCAATTTTGTCATTGCTGGTTATTTTTAGTTACCAGTGAACATGTACAAATAACATTGAGGAGGTGAGATATTATAATATATACTCTTATATATACTCTGATACAATACCAGTATTGACTGCAATAGTTATTTAATGACTAGAACTGCTTTTATTTCCTTTCATGTATGCTGCTAGACACATAAAAAGAATCTCTTCCTAATAGAATTATGATTGCAGGACCTTAGAAGTCATATGGATCAATTAGGTTTTTGATGCATCAGTTACAAAAATAAAGTGTTACGTTAGCCTTGTGAGGCAAGATCCATTAACAATGCTTTTTGGTATGGTACTTGAAATCCTGGTATCAATTTTATGTGCTTGTTCTGTTATTTGAGATTAGTTATTTAATTCTCATGTTTCTGAAAACTGGTATCAGTTTTTATCAAGGCTAGTATAAACCAAAAAATCTATTTTACAAAAACCCTAAAGAGAATAGGAATGTAAAGTAATAAGACTGATTTCTATAAATACCACTCAAAAGTCCTTAAAATAACTCCTGTTTAACCTTCAAAACTCAGTGTGTTCATTCAAACAACATTTGAGAATTCACTAGGTAGATAATAAGCAATAACAACAGAAAAAAAAACAAATCAATGCTATATATATATATATATATATATCTAGCATTGATTTTTTTAAATTAAATTTCTTGGGCACCAACCATAGACCATTTCCTCCTGGGGCAGCAATGGGAAGGTGGGGAGAGCAGGAGGAATTACAATAATAAACAAAACTAGCACACACACTCTTTCTTTCTGGAGCTTATAGTCTAGTTGTGCTTAGCGCAGCAGAAGACAAGGTGACTGGCAGGCTCCTTTCAAAGGAGTTTGCAATCTAGAGGAGAAAGTGGCAGATATATAATTACAAATGCTTTCTTTTCTTAACTAGGATTATCATCAATACCAGTAGGGGGAATTTTAAAACATAGATATGCATGAGTTTCACTGAGACCTAGTTGAATAAAAATGACTGACAGTGGAACCCTTGAATGAACATTATGGGAAGTTCTCTTCTGATAATATCAGGCATGGACCTCTTCGGTTAAGAATTCCCAATAGAAGTTCTTTGAATCACTTGCCTCACTTTTGCTTTGATTTCACTATAATGCAATGCATTCGTAACATTCATACTTTTCCAAAGATTGTCTTGTATTTCACAGCATTATTGATGAGACATGTGGATGGAATTCTTAACCCACAGTAAGAAGAGATTAACTGGTCATTTCAATGTCTGGCAGACACATTGCTCCTTTGGTCTTAATGATCTAGGATGTTAAGTGCACTCATCTCCATAAAGCCTTTCAGATTCCCTTCATCCATCATTTAAAAATTAATCTTTGTGTTCTTATCTTAAAGTTATAATAATTACTTCTGCTTTGGAATCTCATTTGCCTAATAATATTATAGTTAAGATCTTGTCAGAAAGATTAGGAATGCCTCTGCTCTTTGGAGTGGGCTGGGAGAAAACACATTGTACCCATAAATGCAGCATTAGCTGTGAAACGCGTCCTGGTAAAGCGAAGGCACGTGGTACTACATGAAGATGTGCAACCCAAGACTGTTAGCAGCAGAAACCCTCTGAAACCTGGGAGGCAGTGAAATAAAATTTCTATTGGCATGTGGTCATAGGAAATTAAAATATGCTTTCTTTTATACAATTGATTTTTTTAAATAATATGTGAGTAAACACTTCAACTTTTTAAAATTGTTTTGACAGAGACAGAGGCAGACAGAGAAGAGGGAGGGCCCAGAGCAGTCTCTATAGTTGTACATCATTAGTTTTCAACAGGGTTTCTTTCCACACAAGTGGGCGGGGGCCACGCAGGGCAGAAACCAGGATAGGGGTCTCCCACATGGGAAGCTCGCCCTGGCAAGAACCAAACAAGAACCTTCTACACGGGAAACACACCCCAGTTCAGCATACGTGCCGTACAGGCTAGGGCTGTGTTTCAACTCTTGTTCCCCAGGACTGCAAAACAAATGCTTAACCTGCTGAGCCATTCAGCTTCCCCAACACTTCAACTTTAAGTAGTTTCTTAGACAATTGGCTGCACATGAGTAGAGAAATATGAGTAGAGCAGGAGTACCCCAAATATCACAGTACTAAGTTGACCAGAGTGATTGTCACATCAGCAATTTCTGCATTTTCCTTCATAGACCTTTAGAATTGTATGTTTGCTTTCCTGGATTTAGTGCAATTTATCTTATGCTAACAAAAAGGGTGAGGTTTTAGTTGCTGCTTCTTTCGATCCTCCTCCATATTCTCTTTCTATGCAGGTCTGTAACAATCTCAGGTAAAATGGTGCTGAGTCCTTGGAGAGTTGATGATGCAGACTTAAAAAATTGCTAAGTGTACTGATTGCAGTGCTGGGTTAATAGTGGACTTAAGCTGCGCCTTTGAAGGTGTGCACATTCTCTTCCTTCTGTTTTATCTCTAGTAGGACAAGTCCTGCTACACAGGAATCATTTACATTCACCAAAATGAAACAAACCAATAATACTAGAGCTCTGATCTGCTACTTTAGCCTCTTTGAATCCATAGAAGTCCCACAGCTCCAAACATGACAAAGCATGCCTATCGAATAAGCTTCCCGCGTTAACAAATCAGAGAGTAAAGAAGAGTTTTCTAAGGAAACTTGGGACTTTTCCACCACATCCCAACCTTATGTTTCTTCAGAAATCTCTAATAATAGAACTTCATTTTTTAAAATGTCCTTGCTTTATCACAGCAAGTTTATAAATTAATTGTGAACCATGTATAATACAATATTAAAAAAAAAAAGAATATAATTAGTCTTATTCACACTCTGAGGTTGCTGTGAAAAAAAAGCAAGATCTTCCAGCTGGAGCAAGCTGAGAAGGATGGGCCCAGAACGAGTCAGGGTCCTCTGAATCAAGTTGGCAGGGGCTCAGCAAAGCCTGAATCAGTTTTGATCTATTCTCTGATATAATCCTGGGGCCTCTGTTCATGGATCCTTTAGAATGAACCAGTTTCTTCAAGAGAACTTATAGATGTCTTTGAGAACATACAAATTGTCATAACCTGTGAAAGATCAAACTGCTCATTGAAGAGACTACCTTTATATTCTAAGGCAAACTCCAGAAAGTTCTGCGCCAAACTGAAGTCAGGCTCAAAAACAAGTAGAATATATTGCTACCTTAGTAAAAGAAGATTAGAAGCAGATGGTAAAATCAACTGGGGTGAAAGAAAGGCATGGGATATAGGAACTATGTCATTGTAGGTTAGTCAAGAAGGAGTACCATCTCCTCTTTTCTGGAAAGCTCTATTAAGGTATTTATACATCATAAAATTCCCCACTGCAGGTCCAAAGTTCTATGGCAGATTATCCAATTGGGTAACTGTCTCCACAATTCGGTTTTAGAAAATTTCCATCATCCCCTAAATTTCCCATTCTCCAGCTCACAGCCGAGTCTTCACTCCACCCACTGTCCCCCAGCCTTAGCAGCCACTGCTCTGCTCTTTGTCCACACAGACTTGCTTTTTAAAAGACACCTCATGTAAATGGAATCATGCAATATGTGCTCTTCTGTCTGGTTTATTTCACTTAGCATAATGTTTTGGAGGTTCATCCAATTGATGAACATTATCGCATTCTATTGTATGGATATTTCATATGTTATTTACCCGTTCATCATTTAATAAACATTTGACTTGTTTCTAATTAGTGGCTATTGTGGATAAAGCTTGTATGAACATTCACAGATAAGTTTTTGTATGAATATATGCTTAAATTTTTCTTATATAGATAATAAGAAGTGGAAATGCTGGGTCATATGGTAAGCAAACATGATTTATCTCCTTGAGAAACTGTCAAGTTGTTTTCTAAAGTAGCTGTACCATTTTATATTCCCATTAGAAATGTATGAGACTTCCAGTTTCTCTGTATTTTCACCCACATGTATAGTATTGTCGAATTTTCAGAGACAGCCATTTCTATGGGTATTTAATGGTATCTCATATTATTTTAATTTTCAGTTCTCTAATAACTAATGACGTTGAGCATCTTTCCATGTTCTTATTAGCTATTTGTGTATCTTGTGTTTTGGAAAAAGAATTTATTAGCCTCCTTTGATCACCTTAGCCAGAATTTTCACCCTTCTCCTCCTCCTTGAAATGTTCCCTTTCTTTATCTTCTGGGCACCATGCACTTAGGTGTCTCATCCTCTCTCCCTCTCTGGCCACTCATCGTCAGTCATTTTTGTTGTCACCTCTTGCTTCACTTGGCTGTTTAAAAAGTTAGTGTGTCTCTTCACTTCTCACTTGTCTTCCCCCCTCCCATTTAAATTAAATTAATTGGTGTTATTTTACTTCAAATGCCATAGTCATGATGTTCATTTCCAAATTTACATCTGTAACCCTGTTTTCTCTTCAGTGTTGTAATCAATATTCTGACTGTGTCCATGAAAACTTCACTTGGATCCGAAATTCTAAAACATGCCCAGGATGGAAGAACAATCTCTCCCCCACCTCTTTCTCCTCCCCCACAACCCCAATCTCCTTCATTATCAACACAAATGATACCGGATGCTCAGCTGGTGCAGCCAGAAACCTTGGAGTCCTACCTGATACATTTTCTTTGTCATATTTCACATTCACAATTTCATCAATGGTTGCCAATTCTACCTCCAAAGTATGCATCAAATTTGTCAATTATTTTTCATTTCCTTTCCCCCCACAACCTAGTACAGCCATCGTTTCTGGTTAGATTGGAAGAATCTCCCTACGAATCGATTTTTCACATATCAGTCAGATAAATACTTTTAAAATAAAAATATGATCATGTTGTCTTTTTTATACACACACACTTAAAATCCTTTAGTTGCCTCCCATTTCTTTTAGACTAAAATTGTAACCTAGAAGGCTGTCACTCAAGCCTTGTATAGAACCACTCTAGAACCCTCTCCTGCCTCTTTTTTTTTTTTAAGGTTTATTATTATATTGTTTTTTGACAAAGAGAGAGAGAAACAGACAGAGAGAAAGAGAGAGAGAAGGGGGAGGGCCCAGAGCAGTCTCCACAGTTGCATGTCATTAGTTTTCTACATGGTTTCATTCCACACAGGTGGGCGCAGGGCTGCGCAGGGCAGGAACCAGGCCGCAGGGTGGGGGCCTCCTGCGTAGGAGGCATGCCTCTGCAAGCCGGAGGGCCTCCCACATGGGAAGCTCACCCCAGTTCAGCATATGGGTCTGCATGGGCCAGGTCCTGGACCAGGACGCGATCCTCGGACCATGGGGATGCAATGTGAGTACTCAACCTGCCATGCCATCCCGACATCCCCCTGCCTCGCTTTTGAAGTCTCTTCCTCTTCTGAAGTTAGGTATGTGCTGTTTTTTTCTATCAGTTATGCTTCTTCCCAGCCTGCTTCAGCGAATCAACTCCTATTCTTGCATGGCTCCCTGTTTAAGTAAATGTCTCTTCATCAAGTAAGGCTTTTTGATTTATCTAGTATTTGTTCTCCCACTTAAACACTCCAATCATAATGTGCATGTCTCTTTAATATACTTTGCCCAGTTGTAAGCAAATAGTTGTTTGCACAGTTATTGATATAATGCTTATTCCTCAGATTCTCAACTCCATGAAAATTAGAACTCTGTCTTTTCACTACTGTCCTGAGACTAGCGGAAAAGCTAGCTTAAAATAGGTGCTAATGTACATTGTTTGCCTAAATGAAGCAATAAATAGATTAATGTGTTTAAGTTCATTTCAAGAATATCAAGATTATCCCCAGACAATTTTCTCTAACCAAGAGGGATGAATATATCAGAGAAATAATCTGGATTGGATATTTATAATATTAAAATTCATGTCTAACTTTCAGAAACCACACAACTTTAGATTTATTTACAGTATCTGTGCTTGTTTTTCTAAGTATAGATTGTCTGAGGTAGATAATATTAATGACATTTATCTTCTGGCTATTCAGCATTACATAGTTGGAAAAAGATTTACAAACACTGAATAACAAAGCTGCCATACTTCACTGCTAGCGTTAGTTTTGTTTCTTTGATCTATGTTTCTTAATAATCCAGAATAGTGACATTTATTTTATATCTGTAATCACCACAAATAAAATATCAAGAATCTATTCTAAGACATTATATATATATATATATATATATATATATATATATATATATATATATATATATATACACACACACACATATTTTTTCTCACTCTCCTAGGTTTACTGGGGCTTAGAGATGTCAGGTAATTTACGTGAAGTTATAGAGATAATTACCCAGAAGTATAACTGTAAGCATCTGGAAACAGTAAAACATAATGGTTAGTTAGGCACCTAGATTTTGTAGTTAGAAAGATCTGGGCTCAAGTCTATAATTAATGAACACAATTGTTTACTGATTGTGTGACCTTGGACAGATTAGTTAGTCCCTTTAAGCCTCAGAATTTTTAATCTTTACAATGGGCTCATTGGGGTTATAGGCTACCATAACAATTACTGAGACAATATTGGTAATAACGCTCAATGCAGTACCTGACATCTGAGCATAGTAAGGAGTCACTGAAGGTCGATAGTACTATAGATGGAGAGAATTAAGAGATGACATTCCAAAAGAAGGCATGATGTGAGTAAACACAAACATGTAACCAGATAAATAGTATGAACAGTGGAATAAAGGGTTGAAGAGTAGTAGGAGATAAGTTGTTAAAAGGCAAGTTGTGACTAGATTATGAAGGAATCTAAACATCAGACTGAAAGACTGAATGAACTTGGTACTAAAAACAATGAGAATTCATTGAGAAGAGTATGTAAATATTTTTAGTAAATGTGTTTAGATTTGACTACATGAAGATAACTGTCATAAGTTATGCTTATTTAGAGTAACTAGCTAAGCTTTCCCTAAATGTGGATAATGAGAAGGTATAGATTAGTAGAAGCCTCTGCTTAACAATTTTGAAAGCAGAATATAATACAAAAATTTAAATAAATACCAACACCTGCATGTATACATATATATATAGTATCTTTCCTTTGTCAATACTGTGTTAGCCATCATTATTGCATCTAACTGGAATATTCTTCTTTTCTTGTCTAAACACATCCTTTCATATTCTCTTATTTTTACTGGTGGGATCACAGTTCAGGAAAGAATTCCTTGTTCTTAGGTCTATGCAATTAGTCTGCAGATAAATTACAAAGTACTCAAAAGCAAGATAGCGTTATAGCTCCGGCCCCTAACACAAGGTCTTGCCCAGCAAATACTTCTTAACGGAAAGAAGGTAGGGAAGGAATGAAGAAAAGAAAAGGAAGAACATATCCTTTAAAGACATTGTTACTGTCCACTAGAGATCCGTTTGAGTGTAGATTGGACTGATGATAGAGAGCTTGCACACTGCAAAATAAAGTTATTGTAGATTCAAAGCCCTATACTCAAGAATAGTTTTATTATAACTATAATATAAGGATGCCTCACAATGTCCTTAAAAACACTTTTATCTCACTGTGTTTCACATACTCTTCAGCAAACAGTCAGTTGCCATCTGATTGAAGTTGCTGACTTTCCTGATTGAAGTAAAGTCATTTTTCCATAAAATATGGCAGGGAGTAATGTTAGCAGTCAGCAAACTAGCAGTAAAGAAAATTGTGTCAAGTTGTAGGGCTCATTCAAAGCTGATAGAACTCTACACAGTATTAAAAATTTTCATTATAGGCTAAATTTTTATACGTTATCTTAATGTGATCTCATGTCTGTGAATTAATAAAGGTATACTCAATTAATTAATATATATAGAGAGAGAGCATTATGTTATAACAGTTATGAACAACAATTGGGATATGACTCAGCTTTGTTTTTCTATCTCACAAGTTTTTCCCAGCCTATTACTTGGTACCATGACGAGAACAGAATGTAGATTCTTTTTTTCTAGTTGTTACATATGATTATTAAAATTCCATTTTATTCTCTTTCCAAACAATCTTTCTAGCAGTTATCTAGTTCTCTAAATAATCCTTTCCCCCACCCCCAGCTTCAAAGCCTAATTCTTTTAAATAGGATCTTTTACACCTACTTGCAAGATGTCTATATTTTCCACTTCTCACAGATGCCTCTCCAGTGGGCTGTCTTTTATTTTTTGGAATGCTTAGAAACATTTGAAGAGAACTGTTTATAAATGAATATAAGCACTGGTTTTCTGATAGGCTGATGTAGGAAAAGTAGTATTTTCAATATTGAAGTATGGATTTAACTGATGATGAAGCCTGAAAGACAGTCAAAAAGGCATTTACCATTACTGAGGTTCAGCTCTGAACCAAGGTAATAGCAGTGAGGAAAAAAAAAGTAGATTGTCAAAGATTTCATGAAGAAAGGCTCCATTAGATCTTTAGAATATTGGGCTCAAAGGACGGGGCTAGTTAGAAACTGTGACTAGCATCTAGGCTCTGAAATAGAGAAGAATAGAAATATGATGACAGAACTAGACAGTGAAGAGGAGAGTTGGATCTGGGGCTTCAGAAGATCCTGGCTCAGGTTCTGCAGAACTTAAAGAGATAGCATGAGTTAATGTGGGCTCTGCCACTGGCTAGCTGCAAAAATCTTAGGATACTTAATTTACTTGCTGAGCTCTCCTAATTTGTAGAATGCTATTTGGGTTAACTAGTCACTATAGTCACTTCCAAATTGAAATTTTAGTACCGGTAATCTTACTAATTTGACTCTAAGGCAAACAGCTCAGAGCAAGAGGGTAAAAGACAAAGAATGGTTCTGAGTTTAGGGATCATGAAAATAGCAGTAGAAATAAACCATGAGATAGATACATTAATAGGATTTAGTGTTCAATAAATATCTGTTGACTAATCAATAAGATTAGAAATATAATATCCCCAAGAACAAAGAAAGACAAAATTCCAATAGTACTACTGGCTGTCAACAATGTTATATACCATAGTCTGTGAAAGAGAATAAAACCCAGCAAGGGCTCCTGACTTTGGCACATAGACTGCTAGTGAGCTTAAGAAAGCACCAGGACCAGAGTGCAGATTTTGACATGAAAACCGAGAGCCATGGTTAAGCAAAAGTACAAGAAGAGTCCAATTTGAGTGTAGAGGGCCCAGGAAAATGGGGAACAGTTCTGTAGTATGGAACTGGGAAAATTCTAAAATTTCTGAAAAGTCAATACATACAAATGGTCAATTGAGGACTCAATTTCTGTAGTAAATTTGCAATATGTTAATTACATCTATTGTTTAAGTAAAATAGGAGGCTAGTGTGAACCCATGAAATACATGGGAGTATTCCTGTATTTATTTTACACAGATAGTATTGGCACCCAAACTCAATACATGTGTGGGATGTAAGCTGCTAAGATTCAAAATGGGTGAGAATTTATTCACACACACTAAGAATCAGAGATTATTTGATGGAACACATTTATAAAATAAAATAATGTTTGGTGTATTAAATGAATTCTTCCTACCAAATACAAAGCAAAGGCAAAACTCAAATGACTTGACTGAAGGAGAAATCAACCATGCAGATTTAGCCATGTTCATACAAGCTAGTGAGGCTGGGCAGAACTCAAGAAACCAGCTTCCTTGGTGGTCAGAGCGAATCACAGTGCAGGGCCCTAGAAGGGATGAGTGGGTGGCTCAACACTGTCAGGGAGGCCCTAAAACAAATCCTCTGCGTTTCGGTGGAGAACATATGGTGACCAGGGATGATGTTGACTGTCCTTGTTTATTTTGAAGGACTTCATATTTGAAGTCCTAAAAGAGTAGGGACCAAAGGGCTGAGAACTCAGCCTAACTCAGTGGCTGACTCATGTGAGCACATTGATAAAATTTCTTTGACTAAAGCAGATTTCTTGTTGAGCTCATTGACAAAACTCCTTCACTATAATTGCCTCATTGACAAAAACATTGTTGATCACAGGCTCGTATTTCAAGTAGTAAACGTCATCAGATTTTGTAGACACAATCGGAAATCACATTTCAGATAAATTTTTTCTTTTTTTATGACCTGGCTTAGGAGTATAAATATAGCTTATGTTAATAAAGATAAGACATCAAGAAATACTCTGTCTCCCTTAGCTTTGCTGAATTATTGTTATTGGAGCAGTAGAAAACACATGCATATGCCACTGGGCAGCCTTCAAGGCCTCTTCGTGAGGACTGTGTCACCCTTCAGCAGAACTGCTCAGACGCCTTGTGTATGTGAAATTAATGCAGCGGCTTCTTTAGCTGATAGTAACCTATGTTCTTGGGCCATGTACTTAACAGGTTTTTGGGGAGAATGTGCCATTTTTAGGATACCTGTTAATATTTTAGTGGTTGTCGTGAATTGTGTATGACTAATTCATTCCTCCTAATCACTGATGAGATTTAAAGAGGAAACTTGACACATTGGAGTATGGCTGTTAGAAGAGACCATGAACACAAAGGGCCTATATACCTTCACGCTTGAGCAATGCCTGTAGTCACTGTGGGTACCTGTAGTCATTGTAGTCTGAAGAGTGGGAGATTTATCTTCTAATGTTTGAATGTCTGCCTGTGAAAGGGAGGGTGCGTGAAAGATAAACACGGACTTCCGCTCATTATAGTGGAACACTTTATAATGATTAGAAACATCAAGCTACTGGACATCTTGTGAAATACTGAGGACTCTATCAGTCACTGGAAGTTTCAAATAGAGCTGGAGGGCAATCTTCATTCTCACTATAGAATAGAGTAGATAGCAAAATAAAAATTAAAAATCAAGAGTGGTAAAGAGCCTGATTTCTGTGGTTGCATGGCCCACACAACTGCTTTGAAAACTGCATAGGCACTTTGCAAGGATAGAACAGTTTTATCATCATTATTATCATCACTATTATTTTTTTTCAGAATCTAAACTTGCTGCCCAAGGAAATCTTAAGGGAAAAAGTCCTGTAATTTATCTGTTCAGTCTGTGAAGTATATTTATTATTGAATAAGGTTTAAATTGAGGAAATACTTAAAGGAATGTGGCAGAATGAAAGGAAAGGGAGAAACTGAGAATGCTCAAACTGAAAGACACAGTGTGGAATACGATTTGATACTGAGAGGAAACTCACAAAAATAGTGGCCAGGAAGCATAAGAAACATGAAGAGAAAGTTGAAAATCATCTTTTCTTAGTTGAAGACCCCCTTTTTTTTACATGAAATACTTAGAACATTTTAGCATTGGGGAACTTAAGGAAGCAAAAGCTAAGTTAATAAAAATATTTGTTGACAGGTGGTCACGTTGCATGCTAATATCTAAGACCTTCGTTTGTTCTGGCTATCCACTAGAATTGGCCAATAATCTTATAGTTAATAAGCTTTGCATGACTTTCCTAAACTAAACAAATCAGACAGACCAACTGCTCCTCACTTCTTATCCCAAGTCTAATCCCTTCTTGCAAATTTAAATCTGGCTTGAGGAGTAGTACTAAAGTATATAAGTAAAAATGTAGCAAAAGAATTTTCTCTCTACATAATAAAGAGTATACTTAGTCTAAATTTGTTCTACAAATTAATGCATGTGGGAGGATGTGAGAAGTTGACATAGACAAGTCTTCCTTAAATTTGTTTTTAACAATGTGCAAAAAAAAAAAAAAAAAGAATTGCGGAGTTATTTCAATTATACATGCAATTATTACACCTATAATCTTCATGAAAATTTTGAGTTCTTTTAAAGTAAACCCATATAACAGAGAAGGAGAAGAAAGAAGTCCATTGGTGCTAGTGACTTGCAAACTGACTTGATTTTGCTGTCTGCGCAGGTTGTCTTATTTACAGTAAACTTTGGTTTTGTTAGCTTAGAGCCCCTTTAGGTCTTTAGAGTGATGGCTGCTCTAGATTTACAGGTCATTGTAGTAGTATTTGTTATAAAAACATGTTGCAGGACCCAAATACTAGCCTGCGGACTCCAGCACTGGACTTACTGTTTCTTTCATACAACGTTGTGGTTCCAACACAGACTCTCTGGAAGATATGAACCCCCCACCCCACCCCCACACACACCTCCTCCAAATAGCCTGACAAGGGCCTAGCCCACTTGCAAGTGCCAAAACAATACAGCAGTACAATCAAGAGATGTATACCCTCCCTGTGGAGACTGTACTACCCAGGTTCTGAAATACACTGAGGGAAATGTGCAAACACCAAACCTGGTCTGAGATTTACCCTGAGATGACTCTTGCCTGAAAAGAAAAAAAAAAATTCCTCTTTGGCATCCCTCACATTGGAACTATTAGGAAACTTATAGTTTGGTTTATTCATCTGCTGAACTCTAGAATTATCTAGATTGCAAAGAAAACATCCAGTTAACTGCTTTTTTCCTGCCTGCCTCATTCTCTAAATGTAACTCTCTCTCTTCACCAGCCCCAAATGGAAATTATTCAGTTAAAGTCTTTGAAGATCTCTTTGTTGAATGATTTCTTTTCTGTAGGAATCTTGGTTTTAACATCCTCTGCCTTCCTCACCTGTAAGGCCCAGTAAGATCAGTTCCATATTCTTCTTAAGATCCAGGACAGAAGAATAGAGACAACTTCTGTCTTCAGACTCATGATAACGATCTCAAGTTTTGCTTGCTTTCAATCCTATTTTACTTTCAGTTTTCCCACTGCCAATTTGAAGCCTCTTTCTAGCAATCAGATCATGCATGTGTGCAGTATTTTTCTTAGTTATGCATATTTAACTCATTATCCCAATTTATACTCTTGCCTGAGATTTTCCTTCCCTGACTGGTTAAAAAGTGACTCAACTCCATCTAACTAAACATATGGCATTTGGCTGGTAGTATGTATTCAATAAGTGTTTCTTAGCTAAATAAACTCATGAGACCTTAAATTATATACCAACATTTCTGCTCCCAAAGCATGTGGCCCAGAGCAGAGTCTTTCCCTAGCCGACTTTCTATTTGGTGGATTATCTACAGTCTACTGTTTTCTCCTTTTGATCTTTCCTCTGCATCCCATTTTGCTGGCAGCCAGCTCAAGTTAAAGAAGGTCTGGGCTGGCATGCGCAGGAGGTGTGAGTGTCAGCAAAGCCAGTATGTGAATTGGGTAGGGGGTGGGGTGTAGGGTGAAGTTTTACTATGTATCTGAAAACATAGATAAGTGATTTCTTCTGAAGTATCCACCTTCATGGTCTGCTCACTGTTCTACACAACTACATTAACATAAAAAATCAAGACCTTTGGGTTGTTCTTATTTCTTTAGGTTTCTTTGTAAATATTTATATTTTTACACACTTTTGAACATATATCATTTTATTTGTATTTATATCTTTTCTACTTCCCCAAAGTCCTTTATGTCAGCAAATACCAGTATGATCTATAATGTTATAACCTAAAAATATCTCTGCATTGACTTACTATGAGTAATGTTGGTTGTTCCGGGGCAAGTAAGTACTCTTTCCCTAAACTCTCAGTGTGTGTATATATACACAGGGTCTGTCCCACACTGTTTGCTTTCTAATTATTCTTTGTCTCATTTATGTGTATTTTGCCTCTTCAACTATATTTCCTTAAGGGCAGAGATTGTGCCTTAAACAGTATTCTGCTGCATCAACAGTTAGCAAAATATGGTCATTATAGTAGGTGTCTAAAAATGCTACTGAGATGAGTCTTGGTTAAACATAAAAAAAAGTGCATTTAAAAAAAAATGCCTGTTTTTGGAGGGTTTGCTTCAGCTAATAAAGAAGTGGCACTGTTTGACAGTCTCACAGTATCAGTATGTAAACAGACCTTGAGTTCTAGGGCTGGTTTTCTTGCTGATCAGTTCTAAATATTATTATTTACTATATGTGTTGATGTTTTGACTGGTTTAAGTTTTTCTTTAAAAATGATACACAAATTTGGAGAATTGTTATCTGTTCCCTTGTTTGTTTGTAGAGGGGGAAAGGTCTATTTACTTCATTCCTTCTACAGAACAAAATATTTTATATTTAATATGATATGTTTTGAAGCAATAAAAGGCTTCTTATTCATCTTTGTCCCTTTCACTCATACCATGGTATACCCAATTCATAGTAAGCATTCAATAACTGCTTAAATTCTTTTTATAATTGATAATTATAGAAGGTTTTTTAAAGCATAATATGAAAATGAGAAACCACAAAGTCAAAAAAGGATGAAATTGGTTACATGCAATTTTATATGGGAAGTAAAACACAATAAACAAATTCAAAAAATGAAATATAAACTTCAAAAATATATTCATGATATATGACAAAGGGTTAGTGTTCATAATATAAAAAAGCTCTTATGAATTAATTCTAAAAAATAAGCTTGGGGGAAAAGCCGGGACGGCTCAGCGGGTTGAGCGCTCGCTTTGAGGCCATGAGGACCGAGGATCGAATCCCGGCTCCGGCCCAGGCAGGACCCACGTGCTGAACTGGGGAGTCCCCACAGTTCGGTTCTCTAACTGTCTCTGTCTCTGTCTCTCTCTCTATCTGTCAAAAGGTAAAATAGAAATAACTATGCACTGAAGACAAAAAGATAATTTCTCTCTATAAATGTGAAAAGATAAAAAAAAAAAAAAAAAAATAAGCTTGGGGATGCTGGGATGGCTCAGTGGTTGTGCATTTGCGTTGCAATCATGAGGTCTGGCATTTGATTCCTGGCCCCTGCCCCTGCAAAGCCATATGCTGAACTGTGGCATAACTGGTAACCACTGGGATAGCTCGGCAGTAAAGATTCTCACCTCCCATGCAGGAGGCCCTGGTTCAGTTCCTGCCCTGTGCAGCCCCACATCCACCTGTGTGGAATGAAACCATGTCACAACTAATGATGTACAACTATGGAGACTGCTCTGGGCCCTCCTCCCTTATCTCTCTCTCTCCCCCCATCATCTTCTTTCAAAACAATAAAAAAAAATCTTAAAAATAAAGGGTAAGGGGGGAGGTGGGGGGAGAGATGGGTGGGGGGAGTAGGGAGGTGGAATCCAACATATGGTGATGAAAAGTGAGCTGATTCTGGGTGGTGAGCACATAATGCGATGTATGGATGGTGTAGTGTAGAATTGTACACCTGGAAACAATGCAAATGATATCAATCAATGTCACCCCAATAAATTTAACAATAAAAAAAAGAAAAAAGCAGGCCAATAAAAATAACAACATTTTTGGTATATAGCAATGAATATTAATGACCAGGATATATAAAATTATTTGTCTTTATTAATAATGAAAACAAATTAAGCAACTGGTTACTTTTCACTTATCAGATCATTAAAGAATCACATGATTGATATACATTTTTGGTAAGAATAAGGGTAAAAGATACTCTTATTTGCTGGGTGAGGATAAAAATGATAAAAAAAAAACTTAGGTGATACATTTTTTTAAAATTTAATTGTGCTAAAAGTTTTGACCCATAAATTCTAGTACTAGGAATTTATTTCAGTGATATGCTAATAATTAATATCTAAGAATATAGATAAAATAGTGTTTTTTGCATTCTTTGTAATGGTGAGATTGTATAAACAAATACCTATAATAATCTGGAGAAATAAATTTTTAAAAATGAGGTAGACATACTGACATATCTGGTTATTTCAAAAATTTCAAAGTTATTTTAAGTATAAGAGCAAGTTCTGATGGCATGGTTAGTGTTATTTTATAAAATTAAAGTGTACATTAAAATATCTTGGAATATTGGTTCTAACAAGAGAACTGAGGTAGGTAGACATCTTTCTAACTATATCCATACATTAAAAATACAAGTTTCATAAAATATGTAACAAAAGTTGCAAATATCTTGCTAAACATAAAACAAAGAAAAGAAAGTCCCTGAAGGGGAAATTTAAATCCAAGTGTCCTGGTCATCAGAGAACTGTGGCAACCAACAGGATGTCGTTGCATATGCTGAGAGTTCCCTGTCCACATTCCTTGGACCTTTTGGGGTGCTCCTGCTGATTTTCAATGGCTAGGATGCATGGCTTTATAACCAAGGGCTTTCTTTCCTCATAACTCTGGGAGGCTGCTCTGGTTGCATAGTGGTATGTTATGAATGTCAGAGAATACCTCTTCTTCCCCAGCCCTAGTGACCTTTAACCAATAGGTCCTCAGATAAGATGTACAAATATACCAGCTCCCTACCCTTTGTGGTGGGTTAATTATGAAGCATGCATTTTGCACCATTTCCCATAATTTCCCACTTTAATCATCCACTGACATAGCTGGTTTACACTCTATTGAATTCCTTTACCTCCCTTTCACACACTTTCCCTCTGTCTTACTGGAATTCTGTAACCCCCAAAGAGTCTCTATGCCCATTGAGTACAAATCTCAGGACCTACTTTTGGGAAAACCAAAAATAAGAAAGATGTTAATGACTTTAAAGACCTAGGGTATAGGATTGGGATTAAGGTCCATTGAGAAGTCAATTTGAAAAAATGGAACCAGGAGTCTTACAGTAACATAACCCTGGGCTGCCCTCAGCAAGAGGAGAAATAAAGGTCTTTGATCATCATTCCAGGGAAATGACAAGTCAGTTTCTCTTTCTGTTATATAGAGAAGAAAAGGGAAAAAATGAAAAAACAGAAACCTCACATGATAAATTGACTTGAGCCTGGCTTTTGAATGGTATAGGAATATAAAACGTAAAAAGTGAACATATGAAGTGGTCTTGAAAGGTAAAATTACTAGGACACTATTTTTAAAAACAAAAATACAAAACATGCACAACATGAAAAAAGTAAATCTCTGGTGAATATAAGCTAAACAATTAAAAACACAATAAAAAACAAATTCATCAAGAAAAAGTAGACACAAGAATTAGAACAATTTTTAGGAATCCACAAAACCAGTGGTCTAAACATTATTGGAGAAAAATGAAAGGAACATAATTATAAGGAAGGAACAGGACACTGACATAGAAATGAGCAAATTTTTAAAATAACAAATACATCTTCCAGAAATGAGAAATAAGATAATTGAAGATGAAAATTCAACTATGCATCAAAAAAACCTTACACATAGCTCAAAATATGACAAACACTGAAAGAGAAAGCTAAGGAACTTTTTCACAATGAAGTATACTGCATTTAATATATGGTACACATGGGAGCATGTTTAAGAAAAATAGCTAATGGAATGAGAATGCCGAACCTACATATGAAATAGACGTATGTTTGAGAAAGTAGTAGGTGCAATTTTCAAATGGAATGTGGCTGAAATTTTTACCAGATGTGATGAAATGTGTGAAACGTAGGATAGAAAAACTATGAGATTATAAAGCAGGGTAAATAAAAGTAAATCTAGATGATTTCAGTGAACCTGCAGAGCATGAAAGGGTGGCAGCCCCCTCAGTGGTCCTCTCAAGAGAGAACTGACTGCTAAGTGCAGTTAGCCAACACCTCCAGCTGCTGCCTGTTCAGAGTCTACAACAGTGTTAACACGAAGGCCAACTTTCCCCCAACTGCTCCCAGCCAATGAGGGCATAAAGGAGAGAACGGTATTCTAGCCCTGTGCCTGATGCCAAACTCAACTAGCAGGCAGTTCTATTTAGGAGCTCCCAGGAACCTGGCTGAGGGTCCTGGAGCTCCATAGCAGGCTGAGGCTCTTCTGAATGCCAAACTCCTTTCCCCTCCCTCACCTGTTCCAGAGTTAGACCTGCACTGTAGTCGGAAGGTCTGCCAGTCCTGCTCCTTTTATCCTTCACAGGCCATTTCCCCCAAGAAATCCTTCATATTTCTAAATATGCCTTGGAATGAACTTTGCAGAAGATCTGACCGGACAGAGAGGTAGCTTTCGAAGCAGCCAGAAAAGACAGTGCACCACAAAGCCTAACAATTAGATTCACAGAAAATTTTTTTTATCAGCAATATTAGAGACAAAAATGCAGTGAATAATCACCCTGAAAGGGTTAAGACAAAATGATGGAAACTTCAGAATTCTATGTCCTATTAAATCATCATTCAAGAATGAGGGTTAGAAAGGATATCTTTCCATCTAAAATTGAAAATATTTACCACTTATAGACAGACCCTCAAAGGAAAAATGTGAACCTAAAAAGAAAAAAAAAAAAGAGAGAAAGATAAGAAACAATGTTGAGTAATATCAGAAGCTATAGGTAAATTTAAATAAGCATTTACTATACACAATTCATAAAGATAGCTCACACTTTAAAAATAAAGTCTAGCTTATGGTAACTATATTTTGGGTGTGTGTGTAGACATAATTTGATTTAAGTTCCTCATATTATTCTGTATACTTAATACAAATAATCTAATTTATATTTTAACTCTAGGTTTTAAAAATAAAGTAGAGCTAAAAAATAGACAATAATAACAGTTTGGGAGTGGACATAATTTGTTTTTACTAAGTTCATCATATTATTCTGGGGTATGATAGAAATACTAAATACAAATAAACTTATTTATAATTTAACTCTCGTATGCACACTAAAAACTTAAGGGTTATCACAGGAACCATAAAAAAACAAAATTCTAATCTCTCAACTCCTTTAGAAATTTTCTAAAAAGTCACCCACTCAGTGAGGCCTCCCAAGAACCCTGTTTAAAATTTCATGCCCAGCCCCCCACCCTCACATTCCCTAACCATCTTTCCTGCTCTCCTTTATAGTGTCACAATTATCGCTATTGTCTTTTATACATGCATTTAGTTTACTGTTTATTTCCCTTACCCCATTATCTATTTTGTGCAGGTGCCTAGGACAATGTCTATTTTAACAGTTTTCAAATACTATGAGTTGAATAAATGATTTTATAGCTATCTAGGCGTTGGGTACACAGGTGTCTATCATATCATTTTCTCTGATTTTTCATACATTTGAAATATTTACAATTAAAATGTAAAATTTTTAATGAAAGAAAAATATCTATGCTTAAGAATATAAAGCAGCATTAACAATGATTATCAATTTTTATATTTTCCAATAACTTTCAATATTTTACCATCAAAACAAAGACAAAAATAATGCCCTCCAAAATAAATCATATATGAGGACTGTCCGGAAAGTAACCAGCCATATAATATAAAAAATAGAGGTATATGGCTGAATTGTTTCTGGACAGCCCTAGTTCATATATTCAGTAAATTCTATTAGCGTTTTAAAGCATCTATTCTTTTGTAGAATTAGTAAAATTCTCAGAGTTATAGCATACTAAAAGATCATTAGAGAATTCTTCAAAAACATTTAGGCAAAAAGAAAACTCCATACTAAAAATAATCCCAGAAGTGAAAATAAATTTGAGAATATTCTTGAACTTAAATTCCAAGTCTAAAAAACCTGAAGACAAACTTAAAGGTATAGAAAGACATCTTTGTCCCCATTATTAGATATTTTCATCTCTTATGTTTTCATCTCTTATGTCATTTCATATTTATGGATAGTTTAGGAATTCAGGTGTGTTTTCTGATGGGAAATTTAGAAGTCTGTGGTAAAGAAAGTTAAACAATAGTTGCCACTAACTGGTAGATCACTAGATCAATTTTGCTTTTAGCATCATCTTTCCACCTTCAAGGTACAATAATCAGATACCTTTATTTTAGAAAGTTTTTTTTGTGCATAGACTGTTATAAGAGTAAATTTTTTTATGCTTATAAAAGTAATTCATTAAAACAAGAATAATTATATAAAATTAATTGAAATCAAATGATCCAAACACTATGCTTAGACAATACACCACGACAAAAATTGTTCAGTTATATACCACCCTTTCTATTTATAGAATAAAATATAAACTGAGAAAAATCTTCACTAACTCCAAGATAATTGTAGTTTCCTGATGATAAGGCTTCCAAAAACAGAATTTAAGTGAAAAATTTGAATATGAAGAAATGAGAAATATAATACATGTACTCAATAGTAATATATATATGTATAGTGTTAATTCAGGTTATGTTTTCCAAAGTTCATGTGTACACTGAATGCAATTTATTATATATTAATTATTGATAATCAAAAAGTTGATTAAGTGTGC
The DNA here is from genome assembly GCA_004027555.1 of Craseonycteris thonglongyai. Lineage (NCBI taxonomy): Eukaryota > Metazoa > Chordata > Mammalia > Chiroptera > Craseonycteridae > Craseonycteris > Craseonycteris thonglongyai. Next base: position 55,223 of record PVKE010002757.1, read on the forward strand.
AGAAAAGTGAGATTGCAGGTGAATCTACTGTAGTAGACTTTACTGTGTTTACACAGTTGTTGGTAGTCTTTATTTAACAGACTCACTTCAAACATGGAATAAATATACCTTGTGAGATTTTCTTAATTAGAGGATCCACAAAGTTGGGTTTCCTTCCGTATGTTATCTTAGAGCAAAAATGCTTTAATTGTAATAAAAAGGAAACTTCTAATTTTTAACAATTTCTTTAATATTCTATGGACACTTGCATGTGACAGATTGTATTAATCAAAGAAGTTATACAAATTGTATGGCATAAATATTTTTTTGTGTATGATTTTTGTTTGGTAGTTATTTATATGAAATCGAAAGTATCAAAAAGACAACAGCAGTGTTTGTGTGATATGGATGATACTACATAAGAAAAATGTGAGCAATGTCATTGTTGGGAAGTCATTGATAAAATCATAAAATCTTAAGAATTCTTTCTGGCTTAGTCTACAAAGCAACACTAAAATAATAAATCATGATTTGTAATGAAGTTCTAGATTGTTTTCTGAGCATAAATTATGAGAACGCTACTGATTATATTTACATACAATAGAACTTGCTAAGGCATTGAACTCTTCTCTACAAGCACTGAAGTGCTTTAATAAACTGGAATTAAATCATTTTTGACAACTCACTCAGGCATTTGTTAGAAAAAATATGAAGAGCTAATGAGGTGACATAATCACAATGATATTATGAATAGAACTTATTCTAAATTGTTTGAATTAGTTGTTTTCTTTCAAATTTCAAATCTATTACTCCTCTACCTTACCAAAATTGAGCCATTCATATTTTCCTAAAGCTCATTAATTAAAATAAAAACAAAAGAGATGGCATGAGGCTACAAGATAACAATAAGAACAAACAGTAGTAAATGGTTACTTAGATCTTTCCACCATCCACACTGCCACAAATAAGTATATATTTTACACACACATATATCTTCCTATATTTGTATGTGTAGATATATGTGTGTGTGTGTGTATATAATCAACTTTTTCTTACAACGACACTGAGAGGTATCATTATAGCCAATATAAAATGAATGGAAACTGAGACACAAAAAAATTAGTTAACTTTCTTGGTATTATAGCATAGGTAAATGTTAAAGCAAAGACTACATTTCTAGTTTTCTATCTTTCCCTAGGATGCTTTTCCTCAATTCATATACTTAAGTGTTCTACAGGATTGTGACCACAGGAGTGCCTTTCTCTGCCCCTTCATTCTACGCAAAAGACATTTCTCCAGCCTTGCTTTCTTTGGCCCAAATAAGAGTAAAGAAAGTAAGTCCCAAGTGTCTTAAGGTGTTGAAGCAAATATTTCCGTAAACCCTGTTCCATATGTTGTTTGGGTCTATGTATTCTTGGCACTTAGATTTCACATCCTTGTGGATTATGTGGGCTTTTGGGCTGATTGGAAATCAAACTATCTTAAATAATATGTCTATGGAACATTCTTGTCCAGTTCTAGACTTGCATCAAAACAAAAGTCATTCTAAATTGTGTCTTTGTAAATTGCAGCTGTTCATTCTTTCGAGTGAAGGGAAATATACATGTAACAATGGTACAATTTCAAGCAACTGAGCTCTCATTAGGGGCCACATATAATTATGATTGTGCTGAAAACATCTAAGAGTAAATATGGACTAGCATATTTATATCCAAGTTTCTTTGTGCTATTCTCAACTACATATGGAAAATTCCTGCTCTCAGGATCCAAGCTGGAAGCCTCAGCCCCTCACCACTAGGACTGTATAAAGAGGCTTTCATGTTTACAGTCTTCTGAAGCATAAGCCCTGGCAAGGCTCCAATAATATAGGCAACACGATGTAAAAACCAGATGCATATGCATTTGAATCATTTCCTGACTCTTTATCTTCTCCCCACCTCTGGATGCTGGTGGAAGGCTTAGTCCTCCATCCTCTTCCTATTAACGTTGTCTTCCTAGGTTCCGATCTCTCCCCTGAACACCACATCTCAAACATTTATTTTTTTAAGATTTATTTATTGTTTTTGACAGAGAGAGAGATACAGAGACAGTGACAGAGAGAATGGGGAGGGCCCAGAACAGTCTCCATAGTTGCACATCATTGGTTTTTCCACATAGTTTCATCCACAGGTGGGCGCGGGCTGCACAGGGCAGGAACTGGGCCAGGGTCTCACCCTGGTGAGAACTGAACTCGGGGCACTCCCCAGTTCAGCATATGGGTCAGCACGGCCAGGGCCAGGATTTGATCCTCGGTCCTCGGGGCTGCAAAGTGAGCACTTACCCACTGAGCCATCCCGGCTTCCCCACATCTCAAACTTAATATGCCCAGAGCAGAACTCTTAACTTCTTTCTGCATCTCCCTTCTCCAACTTCATCCCTCCTCACTCTTCCCCATCATATCAATGAATGGTGCCTGCAGTATGCAAGCCAAAAACCTACACTTTATCAATTGTTCTTAAATTTATTTTATTCAGCTGACATGTATGCAATATACATAGTACACTCTCTTTCACCAAGTCCTAAATGTGTACACACACACATACACACACTGAAAAGGAGCCAAATGTATCTAGCATTTATCTCTCTGGAGTTGATAAGATTCAGTGATGATCTCAACATGATGGCCTCTTACAAATAACACACTGCCTCTGCCTTCTAAGACATTGCAGCTGTGCGATTGCAGCTGCCTATATATCCCCATATGTGTACTTGGACACACACACACATATATATGTACATATGTACATATATGTGTATATATGGTTGAACCATATGTAATTTTGGCATTTGACTGTTTGGAGATAAAAACCACTCATTTCAATGGCTTGGCCTAAAATGTATTGGTTTGTCAAAACCAAAAACTGAGCCAAGATACTTAAAATATCTAGCCTGAACTCTACAAGAGAAAATGTAAAATGTTGGGCCTAACATTCAATTTCAGTTAAGCATGTGTAAGACTTTACTTGGATTAAATACTGAACACAGTTCTTACGTTGCCTGGGCATTTATGGGGAGAGTAGAGAAGCCCCACCATGTTATAATTCTGTATGTCAAAGATAGCCCCTACCAGCAGTATTCTTTTTAAAATTAATGCACTTATTGATTTGTCAGACCATTCTCTTGATAAAATATAGGCACTAAATACAATGGAATATTACTCAGCTATAAGAAAAGATGAAATACTGCCATTTGCAACAACATGGATGGAACTTGAGATCATCATACTAAGCGAAATAAGCCAGACAGGAAAAGCTAAGAACCCCATGATTTCACTCATATGTGGAATATAATACCGAAAGCAACAAAGAAACAAAATTTCACTGACATAGTCAATAGTTTAGTGGTTACCTGAGGGTAAAGAGGGGAGAGGGTGTGAAAGGAGGGGTGGGGGACAAATATATGATGAAGGAAATAAAGCTGACTCTAGGTGGTGAACACATAATGTAACACATAAATGAAGTACTGTAGAATTGAACACCTGGAACCTATGTAATTTTTACTAACCAATATAACCTTAATAAAACATGTAACCACTAGCTTGACCAAAGACAAATAATTGGTATGGCCATGCTGGCATCAAGCAGTGGGACAATAGCAAGACTCAGAGAACCCTCAGCTATGTGAAATTGAAATCCATCTTTGCCACACTGAAAAACTTCTAACCTGAAACCCTAACTCAGACTATATCAGACTTCTTTGGAGATAGAGGAGATCATTTTAGGTCCATTTGACAGTTAGAAAATCAATGAAATCATCTTACTCACTAAAGATTGCATGAATAAATTAGAAGGTAAAAAATTTCCAGGTATATACATTTTTAAAAAAATTTTAAATCAACAATTAAATTACATTAAACATTAATTTATGAGCATTTTTCAGGAAGAAACACTAAATATTTGTTGTGTTAAAAGCAGAATAGCACAACTGCTATTTAGTTACTCAATAGTTTATAGTAAGTCTTTGTTATTAGTCTATAATGTGCTCAAGTTAAAAAAATACCTTTTCAGTTTAAAATCTGCATGGAGTAACACATAAAACTTAATGTTTTGGCTTCAATATTAAGTCAATTTATTTTTATTTTTATTACTTGTATTGCATATTATCAATTAAAAATAGCAACATCTCATAAAACTTGCCAATTGTTAATATTTTCATATTTTAGCACTCATTTAGTAATATATTTTAAAATTACTGAACAGTGATTCTTTTAAAATTGCAATTCTAAAATTTCTAATTTTTTTAATTGTTAAATTTATTGGGGTGACATTGGTAGGTAAAAATTACATAGATCCCAGGTGTACAGTTCTACATTACATTGAAAAGGAAAAAGATCACATAATCTATGAAAACTTGAAATAGATACCTGTTTAAAAGGACATAAAAATAGCAATATATATATTAAGCACATTTTCTTCACTGTTTAATATTTCTCCTCTAAAAATATATATTTTAAGCTATTTATAAATTGCTCAAAAGTAATTAGTGATTGGACTCCAGGTTAAAGACAATATATTTTGCATTTATTTGCTGTAACTTTAAGTTTACATGTGTTTCAAAGATACCCCAGCGCTGGAAAAATCTGAATAAAGTACTAGGAAAACACAAAAACCAAGAAAAACCAACAAACTGTCAGAGGCAATAGATAAATACAGAACACCCAAAACTTGGTTTTACATAACTAGGCCAAAATTTGACTGTAACATAGCTAAGTTTACTACCAGGTATATTTTGTTTGCACCTATTTAAGTATTTAATTTGTTCATCCCACAGAACACAGCTAGTATGTTAAAAAAAAAAAATTAAGTGCTTACCACATATATGGACTATCATTTTCATTCAGACATTAGATTTGCTTGTATGGAAATATAACTGAAGCAATTTAGATAATGAAGAAAGTTGCTAAAAGCTCATTGTAGTTAATATATATTAGCTACTATATAAGACAACATTAACTTCCATGCACAAAAGCTATAAATTAAGTATTAATGGTACATTTTGGTAGGTATACTTGATTGGATATATGAGGTACAGATGAAAAATGATTTATTATGAATAGTTCTATGGCCAAAAAGCTCTTTAGGATATTAGCAATTTCTAATATAATACTGTTGTCAAAGTACTACTGGAAAATAATTATAAAATGGGGTAATTACACTTATGAGATTGTAATTTTAAAAAATTTTACTTAATGGTTAAATGGCCATAGTGAAATATGGAAGGTGAATGCATACTTATTTTTATCTACTTAGTGTATAATTTTGATCAATACAACTTCCCATTTTTAAGTTTATTACAGATATAAAAGGCAATATAATCAAAAAAATGAGAATTTACTTCTTAATGCTATAGGTTATTCTTAATACTTTCTTCCTTTTATCTCTTTCCACATCTTTTAAGGATAACAATTATTTATGTACCATATCCAGTGCTCTATCAAAAGTAAGCAGATATGTGAAAGTCAAAACAATCTGATCCAACTAAGAGCACTACTAGGCAATAGGTATGGGCACACCTAAGGTATAAATGAAAGTTACAAATACTTTAAAATTATATGTATAATATATTCAAGGATATGATAGACAGGATTAAGAATTTTGACAGTGATCTAGAAACTATAATAATAACCCTGGAGATTCTAGAACTGAAAATATCATAAATAAAATTAAGAGCTCATTTAATGCATTAAGTAACAGATTAGATACAGCTGGAGAAAGAATTAGAAAAATAAAATACTGGTCAAAAGAATATGTCCAAAATGAAGAACAAAGAGACCAAAGGTAAACAATGGAGGATGAAATATTCTAAGTAATGAGAAGGAAAAACAAACAAACAAACAAACCCTTGAGAATATAGAAGAAAACTCTAAAAAAAGGAGAAATAATATTAAAATTAATAAAAATAGACAGCAAATAGATTATTTAAAAGGTCAAAAGTATTTACTAGAACTATAATAAAATTGATAACCCTCTTGACAAAACTGTTTAAAAATAAAAACAGAAATGGCACAATAAACTAATAGCAAGAATAAAAAGTGAGACTAATATTAAAACAGGGTATTATAAACAACTTCATGGTAATAAATTACAACATTTTTATAAAAGAGGTAAGACCTAGAAATACACAATTTACCAAAACTGAAAATAAAAGTAGACTATCTGAATAGCCCATAAAAATTAGTGAAAGTAAAACTATAACTAAGAACTTGCCCACAGTATATTTCAGGACCAGATGAATTTGTTTACAACTTCTAGTAAATATTTAAGAAAGAAAAGCATGGATTTTTGTAACTTCTCTCAAATTGAAACCTTAAAGCTATCAGAAAGGATGATTTTAGGCTAATCTTTTTCATCAACATAGTTTCAAAATCCTAAAAATTACTAGCAATCCAGAAGCAAGATAATAAGCGATTAAAAACAAAGCATAATATGTAATGACCAAATTGGGATTAGTTGAGGAGTTTAAGATTGATTAGAAGTCATTAAAATCAATCACCAGCAAAATAGAATAATAGAGAAAAATTATGACAGATATCAGAAAGATCATGACAAGTACTTGTGATAAAAACTTTTAGGAAACTTGAATAAAAGGGAACTTTTAAATATTATAGAGAATATCATACCGAATGGTAGAATGTTGAGAGTTCTCTTTCTGAGATTGGAACTAATGTAACATTACCCCTTGTTACCTCTTCAACAATATACTGATGACAATCTTAGCCAGTACAATAAAACAAATTTTCATTGTTAAAAAAGAAGATACCTAACTGTCAATAGTCTTAGATAGCATGATTTCCTATATAGAAAACCAAAAGATTCAACAGATAAAATATTAAAATTCACAAGTCAGTTTATCTTGCCAATAAGCCAATATACCAAAATTGTTTTTCTATGTATCAGGAACAAAACATTAAAATTAAAACCAAAGAGATACCAGTTAGAATAGCATAAAATATTATACGTTTAATAATATATCTAGTTAGAAATGTGTAAAATGTCCACAAAACAACCTAGAGGATATTATTCAGAGAAATTAACAAAGACCTAAATAAATGTAGAGATATACTATGTTTACAAATTAGAAGACTCACTAAAGATGTCAATCATCTCAAATTAATTTAAATCACAAGGATGTTTTGTTTTTAGAGAGGAATCTTGAGTTAATTATAAAATTTATATAGGGAAAGCTGGGATGGCTCAGTGGGTTAAGTGCTTGCTTTGAAGCCCCCAGGGACCGAGGATCGAATCCCGGCCCCAGCCCATGTGGACCCACATGCTGAACTGAGGTGTGCCCCCAGTTCAGTTCTTGTCGGCGCAGTCCTGTGCCCACCTGTGGAGTGAAACATATGGAAAACTAATGTCGACTATGGAGACTGCTCTGGGTCCTCCCCTTTCTCTCTGTCTCTCTCTGTCTCTGTTTCTCTCTGTCAAAAATCAATAAAATAAGTCTTTAAATAAAAATAAATAAATTAAAAAAAAATTATATAGAAATATAGAGAACCAAGAATGACTAAAGCAATCTTAAAGATGAAGAAAATAGGTTCTACCTATATGAGAAAATATTTGTAACATATACATATAATAATCAAATGTACCAAAACATATAAAAATTCTTAAAAATTATTAAGTAAATGACTTGATTAGACACTCACCAAATGATATTTACATGGTCAATATACATGTGAAAAGGTACTCAAACTTACTAGTAGCCAGGAAAACAAAAATTAAAACCATGATAAGCTATTTTTAATATCACTACATACCTACCAGGAATGCTAATATATAAGGCTAGTGAGGAAGTGACCTATCATACATTGTTGGTGGGAGTGCAAATTATTTTAACCACTTTGAGCAATTTTTAATTTTCTACTAAATTTGGACATAAACATTTGATGTGGTCCAGCAACTTACCCCTAGGCATGCTCAACAGAAATATATATGTACATGTGCAACAAAAGACAAGAATACTCAGGCCAGCATTATTAATAATATTAAAAACTAGACACAACTCAAATGTTTTTCCACAGTAAAATGGGTGAATAAATTAATGCATATTCAGATAATTGAACACTATGCAATAAGAAAAATAAAATACAGCTATCTGAATAGTCTAATGAATCTCATAATATAATGGTGAATCAAAGAATGGAGGAGGCATGATGAGATTCCTGAGGTCATAATAATGTAATAATGTCCCATTTCTTGGCTTGGGTAATGACTACACAGTGGTTCACTTACAACAAGTGAACCATTCTGTACATTTGTGTGTTGGGTATTTTTCCATATGAGTGCTATAGTTTAATATAGCAAGTTAAAAATTAAATTTAAAACTACATTTCTTTGAAATGTTTAAAGCACCAACAGTACTCTATGCAAAATAATTGTAACTCTACGAAATAGTTTTTATAACTTGTAAGCAAATAGTACAAGTCGATAGACACAGTGCTTACTATTTTCATACACTGTTCTAAGCACTTTACAAATAAAACTCATTAGATTTTCTCAACGTGTTATGAGGCAGATACCATAATCTCCTTCATCCTATAAATAAGTGGAGCAAAGCCCAGAGAGATTAAGTAAGTTGCCCAGGATCATAGAACTAAGAAGTGAACCACACGGACGTTGCCAAATTCAGCAATGTTCACTAAATAGCCTCTCAGAGCAAAACTTCTGAAGTTTAAAGTGTCAGATTCATCTATTATAAAAGCTTTTAAAATGAAATAATGCTATTTCTGTTTATATTGGAACTGCCTGTGTATACATATTGAGTAGTAGGTCACTAACATTTTGGAACAAATATATTTTTGTTTGTATAAATAATTTAAAACAATTTTTGTAACTCACCTTTAGAATTATTAAAGATGAATTCTAAACATAATATATTTTAAACATAAAAAACAATTTCTAATTGTCATTAAACAGCTGGGATTGAATACCAATTCTATTACTGGTAACTTCTGTGAACCTCAATTTTCTTGCCATTGAAATGGGCATAACTAATCCTTTCTAACAGGAATGTTCTGAGAAAAGAAAAAATGACTCACCATTTGTGCCATGAGCTGATTAATTATGTCTGAAAGCTAATCCATTTATACAGTAAGTAAATCCTAGAAATTTTAGAATCTAAATGTACCTCACTTTAAATTTACAATTTAATCTACATAACTTACTGAAAGTATCTCAGTAAGACTGGCATTTGGAATATGAACATAGAGCTTTAGGTTATAAGTTCAGTGCTCCTTACAAAAAGTTTGATCCTCATTTTTCTCTTCCTTTTTTCCTTCCCTATACCCATATAAAATATCAAAATTGAATTAAAAAATATATACAATATTATTGCCATTTAATTTAATCAATGCAGTTATTTCACTTAAAAATATTTTTATTAAAGAAGACATTTAAAAAAGAGTGTGTTCTCCAACTCATGGTTTTCTTTTCTCTTTTTTTGACATGAATCCACATAAAAAGCCCTTGTATACATTTGTCTTCAAGTCTGAGAAGAATCTTTCTTTTATTCTCTCTATGCACCCATACATGGGCACTTGAGGTCAACATATTAATGAAAAAAGAGGACAATATTTTTCAACAATTTTATTTATAGGGCAATGAATGTCTTTTAATGATTAATAAATTTTTAAATACTAAAAAGAGATTTATAGAGAAAAGTTTAGAATGTTAGTACTGATCATTCAAAACTCCTACCACACAAATTCCTATCTGTTTTATGTGTATCTCTTTTGTTTTATCTTAACTTAAAAATTATTCTTTACTACAAACACAGTAATAAAGGTCTAGAAAAATAGAAAAACATTTACTGAAACCTAAAATGACTAAAACTTACATTTTCCAAATCAAACTAAAAACCAAATTGAAAAAGGTTTTATTTAATTGAAAAAGCAAGAACGCTGGTCTCAAAGACAGATGGAAAAGTAATATATCTCTATCACATGGAAAACACTTTTTTCTTTCATTTAATGACCTTTTCTAAATCAAGCCCTTCTTTAGCTCTCTGTATTACTGTAGCATCTCCTTTTATGAGAATGCTGCTACGCTTTTGTGAATGACTGAGTTCTTTCATCTGACTGGACACAGCTGGCAAGTGGCATAATGAGAAAGGGAAATAAAAGTCATTTCTTTTTCTCCTGGAAAACCAAGAAACGTGTAAGTCATATTCAAACTGAAGCATTAGTTGCTCGTATGACTGTGCAAACGACACATCTTAATACAAATAGTGTTCTCTACTGTTTTGTGAATAACTGATAGTATAGTATATTTTAATTTTAAAAGTAGATCCATGGTATATGGTTTTCCCAAACACTATTTGGATCATTATACATTTTGCCCATTAAATTAATGTGAAAAATTAAACCAAACTGACCAATTCTAAAACCAAAACAAATTTAGTTCAAATGTTCAAATCAATAAAATACATATAGTCCAATATGTACATTTAGTTTATGGAGAAAGCTCTCAACTAGCTGGGCATGCAACAGGCCAAAACGTTTTCTTAGACACACACAAAAGATGGAAGGAACTGTGAGCTTCACTAAGCCTCTCATTTTGTCCACGAGGAAACTGGTGCCCAGAGGGATGATTGGCTCAAAGTTAGTCAAGCGGGAGTGATGGGCTCTCTGTCTCCTCACTTCCAGGACTCTTACTCCCAGGCCTGGCTGTGTCAAAGGCACAGGGGAACATTTCAATAGGACTGAAGGAAGAAGCGAGTGAAGTAATTTAAAACCAACTTAGAGCTTGTTGTTCTTTTGCTTTCTAATAATTCTCTCAAATTTCACACAACAACAAATAAGTGTCTGTAATTTTCTTCTCTCTATAGGTGATAATTTTAGAGTGAGAAAAGGTGGACAGTTCTAGAGTATATTCATGTAAAGTGAGTCTTTTCTTATCCCATACTCAAAGTTCTTTTCTCAGAGGTGTCCACTGACAAGATTTTTATTTGCATTTTCCAAATTTTCTCAGTGTGTGTGAATGTGTATATATTGTACAAATGTTAATGTAGGCTTTTTTTCCACTTAATTCATCTTGAAAATTATTCCAGATTTGTGCATGTAGATATACTTCACTCTTTTGAGTGACAATAATTTATTTTATTATATGGATTTAAAATAATATATTCAACAACTCACCTAGTATTGGGTTTGGGTAGTTTCTGATATTTTACATTATAAGCAGTGCAAAATTTGATATGTTCTTAGACTAATATTACCAGGATCAAAGAATATGTAAAATGTTAACTATTTGCTATCTCTAGATACTGAATTTTGACCCATTCAAGTATATGTTAACCTCCTTATATCAATACCTGGACCCATGGAAACTCCCCTCACATCATATTAACATTGGAACTCATCTCCAATCGCAGGAGAAAAAGGAATACCTTAGAACTCAAAACTCTTAAAAGTTTTTCAGTACATTTAAGTCATGCATAAACTACATTTTTGAACAGAACCTCATTGTTGTCTAGATGTCTGAAGCAGTGGGGCAGGTAAGGATGATTTTTATCATATGGAAAGGATATTTTATGTATTTCTTATTTGTATGTTAATTATGATAATATAAAACACAAAAGGTATTAATAAAAATATCTGACCAAGAGTTTCGCTGAAAAACTTTATGGAAATTCACCAACCAGTTGAAAAAAAAACTAAAACAAATATTACTCCAGATTTCATAAAAGGAAACTCCATCAAAATCTCATTACTGATCTTAACTTTTTCCATCTTCTTACACATGCAAGAAAGAGAGCAGAAGAAGGTTTGGAGAGAGGGAAAGAGGAAAGGAAGGAGGGAGGAAAGAAGGAAGGAAGAACGGAAGGAAAGAAAGAAGGAAGGAGAGTTGGTTGTTTAATTGTATAACAAACATTCTTTACTAGTATATTCGCTGAGGCTATATTATATACAAATAAATGTTCAAAGCATCTATGAAAGGATTTAGATTTTCAAATATTGGTATATATATACATTATCATATTAAGAACTATATATTGTTTAATTGATTTCTGTGTGCTTTGTGTCAAGCTATTGTTAAGTTTACCCAAAACTACAAACCCAGTTCTCTACTTTCCATGCTTGAGCTGTTAACTGTGAAGCCTCGCCCAGAGGAGATGCCAGAGGAACACTCTGGTCCAAGTAGGCTCTCATCAGTGTCTGGATTGCAGTAAATGAACTGCAGCAAATCCTACCACTAGGATGAGACAGTGACCCTGTACCTTTGGGGCAAGGTCTCAGAGCAGATACTCAATAGACAACCAATTCACCAGAAATGTTTCTTCTGAGGTTTCCTCCAACTCAGTTATTCTCTAAAGATAGCAGCATTGGAGTTGAGGAGATATCAAGTGAAATAATATAGGAAATCTAGACCATGGTTGGCACTTAGAAAGAAGATACTTGTCGTGTAACATTCAAGTCCCCAGCTACAGTGACCATAAAGCACATCCCCTTACTGTTTGAATGAAGTGCTCCTGCCATGGAGAACCACCTCAACCTCACAGGAGAGAAATGGGGCAAGGATGGTGACCTTCTTTGGGAAGCAATCGTCCTCCTGGGGAGAAATTCTCCAAAACCCAGGGCCTTGTCTTGTTTATGTTTGTCAATAAGAGAATTTAGGAGGTGAAATTATGTAAATCTGGACAACTGAGTAAAGACAAACTGATAAAGGAAAATGGTAGAAATATACCGGTAGAAGAGGAAACCTGGAAGAATAAAAACAAGTTAATGTGAATGCATCAACACTAATTTTGTCAGGATAAAGCACATACTTTGGAAGGGAGAAAAACATTCAGGATTCTTTGAGTAAGAACTTCTGTACATCAAATGTCTCCCAATAAGTTACCCTCAAAGTCTGCCTCACTTTAACAATGAGAGAGCTGAGGTCTCCCTTTCACACAGGTCATCTCTGGAAGGTCTAGGCTACTATTTGAGGTTTCCTGATGCTGAGGGCATTTCCAAGGACACCACATTGCATCAGAGTCAAGCCCCTCACAGCGGGTGAACTTTCCTTACTTGTACCCAATGGCTGCTGGCACCTGGGCTGCTGAAGAATCCTGCTTTCTATAACTTATAATGGTTTCAAGCTCAAGTGATAATGGACATGTTGTGAATGCACCGATTTAAATCACCAGCCTAGGCCAGTAGAGTAGCTTAATCAACCAATGAAAAAACTTTGGCTCTCTTCAACATTATTACAAATATATTATTTCACCATTACAAATGTATTATTTTAGAGGAGTGGCAATGCCTTCCATTGATCATATTAAAGATCACACTAATAGAAATAAATATCAATAGATAGAAAGTTTAGCTTTTTCTTGCATTCCAGTCAGTGTAAAGTCACCTCTTCTGTTTCATTTTTCATCACCACCTCCCTCCCAAACTCTCCTTTGCTCCTCCATTTGTCTGCACAGACTCCACTATTTATTTATATGTTTCCTGAATGTGGGAATCATTTTTTTTTAATTCTTTTCACCTAAACAGCGATAGACCTTGACACATAGAAAGCAGGCAGTAATGTTTTTGAATACAGGTTTGACATTTTCGCATGTATTTGTAAATGGAACTTTTTTAAGATCTCTCGATTGAGAGTAAGACACTATAAAAAGTTTTATCTAAAAAGGATTATTGGAAATAACTCAATGCAACCCGTTTCTTCTACTGATGATGAAACTGAGGTCAAGAGTGAGCGAGTGGCTCAGAGTCACCCAACTAGTTAGAGCCTGAATGAGGATGGCCACCTATGCACCCCGCCACCCCCCACAAACACACACACACTTCATGTCCCCTGTCTCTTTCTGCTGCTCTTTTTAAATACAGTCACTTTCCATGCAGTCACTTTCTAAATACAAATTAAATCAATTAGATAGCCACATGATTCTTGGGCAAGCATAATAAATACCTGGATTATACACTAGAATTTTGACACACTTCACTCTGTGTATTCAAATCTCTAACAATGCTTGGGTACAGAGTAAATATTCAGTCTGTTAGTTTGGGTTTCTTATCCCTTTTCCCTTCTCTCCCCTAAATTTCCATTTCAACCACTTTAAAGATTGCTTCTCTACCAAGCATGCATTACCTGAAGACACAAAGCATGTTCACAGAGCCACCTAGGATGCTTGTAGAAGCCAGTGGGACTGACCCCAGGCTCCTTGCATGTGAATAATGGAAGTGCTCCCCAAGGTCCATTCTCAGGTGAATGAGAACGCCACTATGGGGAGGTGCTGACAGAGAGGGTCTCATTGCATTTTCAAAATCCAAATCCCTTCTTTCCTCAGCATAATGTGCCCTCTAGAAGAGACATTCCTATTTGCCTGTTGACTTCTTTGGGAAATACATGAGCTGTATTCATAGGATGCTGAATACTTTGAATAAGAATTTCTGTACATCTGGTCTAGTGTCTTCCAATAAGTTACCCCTCCCCGCCAAAGTCATTGCAAGTTGAACCACTCAGAATACCTGTTAGCTTTTTATATGTAGATGTTCTGAAGTCTATTCTGATTCTGAATTTTGAAGCCCTTTTAGTCTTGCTTGGGATTAATACACCACTTAATACATTTCTTCCAATAGTATGTTCTGTGAGTCAACAAGCAGATTCCTTGTGATTTGAGCCTGGCCAACAACAAACCAGACTTTGGAAGGTTAATTACTACATGGAGGCCTTTTCCAGGTGTTACGTTCCTACTTTGAGAAAACTTGGTCATTGTATTTTTCATCTGTTTGGAGTAAGATGTCTTCTGGCTGAAAATAATGCCAGTCAACGTTGGAAATGTCCTCCTCTATACCACTGATGTGTTGATGTCTAGATTATATTTTAAGATGGACTAACACCAAAAACATTTTTTAAAGACAACTGAAAATGCCATATTTGAGAATCATTTCAATAATTTACAACATATGAAGGGTAGTAAATTCTCAGCAAATATTTTAATTGGGTATTTATTTATTTATTTATTTATTTATTTTTTTTATCTTTTCACATTTATAGAGAGAAACCATCTTTTTGTCTTCAGTGCATAGTTATTTCTATTTTTTACTTTTTTTTGACAGATAGAGAGAGAGACAGAGACAGAGACAGCCAGAGAACCGAACTGTGGGAACTCCCCAGTTCAGCACGTGGGTCCTGCCTGGGCCGGAGCCGGGATTCGATCCTCGGTCCTCATGGCCCCAAAGCGAGCGCTCAACCCGCTGAGCCGTCCCGGCTTTCCCCGGGTATTTATTAAGAACAGATAATAGGTAGCTTTGTGCTGAATACAGTGTAAGGCATTAAATGATGTACTGATGCAATCATTTTCCCTAAGTTGATGGCTGACACATCTTAGATTTCATACCCTTGCCCTAAATAACTTCATTCAAAGTGAGTTTTAGCTAATTTGCTGGCCTATAGTCACCACTAATTTTATCTCATGTTGCTCAACTGAGTCAATGCTCTCGAATAGGACAGCTTACATTGTTAGGTAAAAATCCTTATAAAGAGGATATGGGCTTTGGAGTTGCAACCAGTTAACTCTGAGCTTCTACTTGAAACAAAAAGCAACTTCATTTCATTAGATAAAATGTCAATCAAGACGTAAGTACTGACACCCGTCTTTGTTTCACTAGCCAGTAATAAAAGATAAAGCAGAGGAAATGGAGGAGCTGCAGTTAAGCACTTGCAACACACAAAGTCCTTGTTTTCCCACTAGGCTGCAGAAAAGCAATTGTCCATTCACAGCACACCCTCTGCATTTCAGAGCTAATATTTTTGCAGTTCCTAATTTGGTCCATTACAGTCCTATGCAGCTAAATTTGTTAACCCTTTGAAATGTACTATGTTTGATACCTTGCTTAATATTGCTGCTACCATGTCCCAGTTTTGAAAATTTCTGTTTCTTAATGTTGACAATAGAAAATTAAAAAAAAAAAAAGATAAAGGAAGAAATTTCAGAAGTAGAGTTATGGTTTCAAATAACCCTGTCTTACCTGCTATTGCATAACTTTGAGAAGGGGGATAAGCAAATTCGTGTTGACCACATATTACTTGAACTGCATTTACAAAAATTGACTCCAGATAGGAATGCTTTTTAGCAGGAGTCCCCCCAATACATATGAACAATGTGCCATTCAGAACATTAGCCCTGTGTTTCACTGCCCTGCTTCCTGCAGCATTTAGTGTGCTTACTGTACGTGAATGCATACGCCTGCCTTCCGTTGCAACGAGATTGACTCTAACATTTTAATGGTCAGTCTGACTGGAGCACATGAATCTATAAATGACAATCAGTCCCCAGTCTCAATCACGTAAGTCCCTAATTAAATATCTCACGCTACTTTCAACTATTGTAAGAAAAGACAATTAGCAAATTTGCAGTGCTAATAAAGAAGTTTTTATTTTCCTGTAGAAACAGTAAGAGGTAAATTATTGGCCAGTGCCTGAATCCAGAACATTTTTTAAAAATGCAACAAGGTGGCAAAGTGCATTTTCCTTAAGAATTCATTTTTCTGACATTCCTCTATAGGTTTTTCTACCTTCAGTCTCATCACCAGCTTCTTCCTCTTTTCCTACTCATTTCTTCATTAGAGTCTGCTATCAACCAACATGACAAACTCAAGAAAAACACCATTTTTTTGTTCCCTGTCCCACAACCCTCACCAATCTCTTTACCAATATTTTCCAATTCTGTCCCACCAAAAAGAAAAATGACCCAACTCTAAGATTTACATAGGAGAAGAAATATTGTATTCATTATAAAAAAAAAAAAAGAAAAGTAAGAAGAAAGAAAGAAGAAAGAAAGAAAGAAAGAAAGAAAGAAAGAAAGAAAGAAAGAAAAGGAAGAAAAAAAGAAAGAAAAAAACAAAACAAAAAAAGAAAGCAAGCAGCCCTCCTCAGTGGGGACTGAAAGTGCCCTGAAAATGCTTATGTCTCATCCGGCTCGTTGGCTTGAAATGGTTAATTCAGGGTTAAGTGATAATGTTTAGTCAGTTCACCTAGAAAAGGGAAGGAAATTCAAAAGCTGTTTGCTGTAGTAACAACCACACACCAAAAAAATACATATGCACAGCTTCATTTTAAATAAAACTCCTGACATCTCTCTGGGATTCTGTCCTCTCAGGAAAAATGAGCTTGCCGCTTAAATTTGTTGTACCTACCTCAACCATTAAACAAGACATTTAACCATAGTGGCAGTTCTGTGACCTTTGAATGCCGTGAAATCTCTGAGCGGTGCTGCTGGTTCATGAAGACTTGTGCTGCAGAATCCAGCAACTTCATCCAGGATTAGGAATATAATTAAGTAAAAAAAAAAAAAAAAGAAAGAAAAGAAAAAGAAAAAAAGAAAGCACACAGAGAGATCGAGAAAGAAGGTGGAAAGGGAGATTCTCTCTGGGTGAGGACACCACTTTGCTCCCAGACAAGTGCTGGGACAGAGCCGAGCCTGCTGCAGTGGCCAGACCCACCGACTGGCTGGGGAGCAGGCAGCCGGCCTGCGAGGCTGGGAGGTGCTGTCAGTTGCCACAGGCAAGGAAAAGCAGAGACCAATCAGCTTCAACGCTGGCAGCTTACTGGAGTGGAGCCTTTTCTGTTTATGTTTCCTCTTTTCAAGAGTGACGTCAAAGGGTTTAGTTTTTCCTCTGCATGTGCTATTAATTTTAAAGTACTGTACTATGGGAAGAACGTGTGTGTGTCTGTGGTGAGCCCACTCTCAGGAGAACCTAAGAAACATTTTCTAGATTCAGGAATACATTTTAAAAATGAAAACTACCTTGTGGTGAGGTCTCTCTCTCTCTCTCTCTCTCTCTCTCTCTCACACACACACACACACACACACACACACACACAAATCTAGAAAAAAAAGAAAAAAAACCCAAGCTAAATAATAGCAGCAAGATTTATATTTTCCCCCAATGGAAGTGGATGTACATATGCCTTCTTCACAGCTGTTGCTTATTTTTGAACGAATTCATTTTTACCCTTACCTAAAAATTGAGTCATTACATAATTTTTATAGCCATGAATACACAGTTGCACAAATGAACTGGTGAACCATATTATGTGCAGAGAAAAAAAAAGAAATCATGTTTATGCTGCTGATTGCTGCCTTAAAAAAAAAAATCTTTCCTCCAATTTATGAAACGTCAGGGTTATTCCTGCTGGGAAGATCCCTCCTGCACTCCTCATCAGGAGTCATTCAAGAAGCACGGCACAGGGATGCCGCAGAGGCACGCCTGGAGTGTCAGCATGTTCTCTCCCAAAGTGTGTGAAGGTACAGCTATTTAAGGATACTTCCTCTACCAGGAGTCCCAGCTTATCCCGGTACTTTCCTTCCCTCTCTGAACGTAAAGCTTAGTGGTAACCATCTGTTGTTTCTGCCTCCCGCATAACCTCTCACCCCCTACCCCATTTTGCCAATAGAACCTCTTTTTTTTTTTTCTTTTGGAAACTTTTCTTCCTCTACCTATGAATTACATAGCCTTCTCCACAACCCCTACCAGCCACCAGCCACAACGGAATTGTAAGGGGTACGTGATCTAGACTGTCCAACCAGATTTCTTCATTGCTCTAGACACAGAAAATATTATAGGGGTAGGTGCGACATTCAATATAGCCAGCGTCCTTTTTCAAATATTAATACTGATTCTTGGAGGAACAAAAAGGTATTTATAGCTCTCTAAGATCCTATGTGCTAGGTAGGGTTATGCAACCCTGTAGCTGTTGGGGTTCATCTTTGATGTTGAAGATCCAACAGTGAACAAAACAGATAGTAAATATCTGCTTTAATGCAGTTCATAGGAGTACTGTCCAGAAAGTATCCAGCTATGTAACTATTCTTGTTATATTGACAATAGCTGGATTTTTTTTCTGGGCAGACCTCACATTTTGGGTAAGGGAGAAGACAGGCAAGAAAAATAATAAGGATGCTGGGATAGCTCAGTGGTAGAGCACATGCCTTGCAATTGTGAGGTCAGGGTGTTTTTTCCCAGTCCCTGTCAATTCAGATCCATGTACTGAACTGCGCGGTGCAACTGGTAACCACCCAGATGGCTCAGTGTCGAAGGTTCTTACCTCCCATGTGGAAGGCCCCAGTTTGGTTCTCACCCCTCTTGGCCCTGCATCCACATGTGTGGAATGAAACCATGCCACAACTAATGATGTACAACTATGGAGAGTGCTCTGGGCCCTCCCCACTTCTCTCTCTCTATCTCTCTCACCTTCTCTCAGACAATAAAATAAATCTTTAAAAGGTAAATATATACTATAAGTGATAAAAAAGGGTTTCAAGGTAAAAAAGAAATACAGGCACCGAGAGAGTGTGTGTGCATATGTGTGTGTGTGTTTGCTGTTTTAGATATGATGATTCGAGGAGCGACCTGCTAAAGCAACTTTGAGCAGAAGCCTGAATGAAGTGCAGAAGCAGGTCATGTGTGTCTCTGCATTCCAAATAGAGGAAGTAGTGTAAAGGCCTAGGACAGGTGAGTGCTTGGCATATTCAAAGAACAAAGGGGGAAATAGAGTAGCTGGGAGAGACTGAGCAAAGAGAAGACATGGATTCAGGGATATAAATCTGGGACAATATCAGGAAGTATCTTATAGGCCACAAAAAGGGCTAGACTTTCTTTTGACATGAAAAGCCTATCAGAGTGTTTTGAGCTAAGGAATGCTTCTGATCTGACATAAATTTTAAAGGGACTACCTCTCCTGTGTGGAAAATTGACTCTAGGGCAGCAAGAGTAGAAGCAGGGAAACCAAAAAGGAGGCCATTGCAATAGTGGCTTGAACTTGAGTGAAAGCAGTGGAGAAGGCGAGAGGGCCAGATTGTGGAGGAGAGGCATGTGTGTATTTGCATACACTAGTGGCAGGATTTGAAGTTGTGGGGTGTGAGAGAAAGAAAGGAATCAAGAATAATTTCCAGGGTCCCGGAAGATATGAGGAAGACTAGGAGAAGAATCTGGTATAGAGGTTCAGTAAAAAGTGATTTTTGACCTTTATTTAATAAAAACAAATACTTATTGATTGCCTACTCTTTACCAGGTTCTCTGTTCTAAGTGCTCAAGATAAAGCAGTGAAAACAAAAACAAAAACCAAGCAAAAACAAAAACCCTTGCTCTCATGAAAGTTTGATTCTTGTTAGAGAAGAGAGACCATAACAATAGATCTAAAATTTTTATAGGCTATTTAATAGGCTATATAATAGATAATATTATACAGAAAAAATAAGGCAGTGAAGGGTTACTGGTTAGATGGGGCTTGCAACTTGAAATTGTGTATCCAGGGATGGTCTCACTGCAAAGGACAGTTTCACTTGAAGTTGAGGAAAGAAATAGGGAAGAGCATTACAGGCAGGGAGGACGTCAAGTGCAAAGGCTTTAAGGTAGGAGTGACAGGTGAATAGTAGGATTTGGCAATGGGTTTAGAAGGGGCAGCTCATGTAGGGATTTCTAGGTCATTGTAAAAACTGACTTTTACTCTGAAAAAAAAAATGCGTCAAATTAAACAGTGAGGTAATCTGACTCACGTTTCAATAGGATCACTGGCAGCTGTGTAGAGGCTGAATTGGAACAAGAGGGCTAATAAATAGTATATTGCAATAAAACAAGCCAGAGATCATGGTGGTATTAACCAAGATGGTTTTGGTAAAGTTGGCTAGAAGTGGTTGACTTCTGATTGTATTTTGGTGTTAGAGACAATAGGATTTTTAAAAAAATGGATTAGATGTTAGGTATAATGGAGGAAGATTAGTGAGTGGAACCAATAAATTCTCCAAAATTATGGGTTCCATAAAACTGAAGAATAAAGCTGACATTGACCAAGAGACAATGGGAAGGACATGTTTTATGGAGAAGATGAAGTTTGACAGTGAACATGTTACCTTTGCCTATAAGATATCTACATGTAGATGCTGAGTAGGTAACTGAATATACAAGCCTAGAGTTCATGGGGCAGTTTGGGGCTATAAATTTGGAAGTCATTGAATATGCCTGGTATTTAATGACAAAAGACTGGATGAGATTATCAAGGAAATGAATACAAATAGAAAAGCCCTAGATAGTCCAATATTAAGTAGTCAGAATAAGAACCAGTGAAAGAGACTGAGAAAGAGCACCCAAGTCACAAGAAAAGGCCTGAATGATAGCTTGAAAGTCAAATGAAATTCTCAATGACTAGCTTTGTAAAATGAGAGTTAGATGGAGACTTAGAATTGACCCTTGGATTTAGAATGTGTAGTCATTTATGCCTTGGTTGAAATCAGGTTTAGTAAAGTAGAAATAGTAAAAAATGTCAACTGAAAATGAAAGGAGAATTGGGAACAGAGAATATTGGCAATTCTTTCAAGATGTTTTCCCCAAAGAGAGCAGAAAAATAGGGCAATAATTGGAAGGGAAAGTGGAGTCAGGGGAACATTTTTAACATGGGAGAAATAGCCACATTTTGCATGCTGATAGAAACCATCTAGTTAAGAGGAATAATTAGTCCTGCACAAGAAAATAAAGAAATTGCTGGAGAACAAATAGAGTGCATAATAAACAAATAAGCCCTCTAAAGACGTTCACACTTTAATTCCAGGAATCTTTGAATATACTATGTTACGTGGCAAAAGGGAATTTGCAGATATAATTGAGGTTATGGTTCTTCAAGGAGGGAGATTATTTTAGATTATCTCGATGTGCTCAATCTACTCACATGAGTCTTTAAAAACAGAGAACTTTCTCTGGCTGGAAGTGGAATTGAGATGCAGTAAAAGAAGAAGTTAGAGAAATTCCAAGTATCAGAACTATTCAACACACTGATACAGTGTCTGAGATGTAGGACCCACATTCAAGGACCAGAGAGAGTCCTCTAGTAGCTGAGGGTTGCACCCAGTTGATAGCCAGCAAGGAAACAGTCACCTTAGTCTACAGGTGCAAAGAGTTGGTTTCTGCAACAACCTGAATTGAACAGAAATGAATTCTTACCCAGAGCTTTGAGAAAGGAGCACTGCCCTGCTGACATCTTGTGTTCAATCTTGTGAAACTCTAAGATGAGTTCTTAGTCAAGCCTGCTTACAGATCCAAGAACGAATAAAGTTTGTGTTAATTTGTTGTAGCAGTGATGGAACAGTACTATGGAGTGATTGGCCTTAGAAAACATCATGGATGATTCGTCCATTGAAACAGAAGAGAAAGCAGAGTAAATGGTAGACGTAATTGCTCAGTAGGTTGTGATGGTAGTACAAGATTGTGAAACTTTTCTGTGACTTCAAGTTCTCAGTGTAATAAAAATTAGAAGTATTGGCTAAGAGAGAGGATAGAAGAAGTGGAGGAGGTACTCATATGAGGAAAGAAGGTATGAAATAATTAGTAATACAGAATAGTAAAGAGTAGCAATAATCAGAGAAGTATAATATGATGGTCCAGAGCATGATAGGCATTTTTGAGTTTAGTTATCATGAATAAAAATGATATCAGACAGCATATTACCTCTATAGTATTGAGATGTCATATGGGCAGTTAGGATAGAAATCTGGAAAGCCAAGGGGAGATGAAATGGTATTATTAGCCCTAAGAGGGCATGAAATCACTTAGGGAATGAGAATAACCTTAAGATCTAAACTCTGAAATCTTCAGACGGTTAGATATTGGGAAATTCAGGATGATCCAGCAAAGGAGACCAAAAAGGAGTAGCCACAGAGATAGATGCACAACCAAGATGTCAGTCTCTCAGAAGTCAAGTTAAAACAGACAGTTCTATGGACTGAACCGTTTCCCCAATTCAAATGTTGAAGACTTAACCCTCAATGTGAATATATTTGGAGAAAGAGTACCCAATAGGTAATTAAGGTTAAAGGAGGTCTTATGGATGCTATGCTAATCTTATAGGTACTGTGCCATTATCAGAATAGCAAATGACACAAGAGCTTTCTCCGTCGTGTGAGAATATAGCCAAAGAAAACTGTTTGCAAGCCAGGAAGGAAACTCTCATTATACACCAACACTGATGATACTTTGATTGTGGACTTCAGTCTCCAGATGTGTGAGAAAATAATATCTATTATTTAAGTACCCAGACTGTGATATTTTGTTATGCAACCCAAGTGGGCCAATATAGTCAATTATGTGAGTCAAAGAATTATCTTTATTTTCTACAGCTGTTTAAGTTGTTTTTCTGTTACTTATAACAGGAAGAGGCTTAGCAAATCCAAAATACAGTGTCAATGTTTCCTACAAGTCATTGTCAACTGTCGTCTCCCTGATACAAATACCTCACCACTTGAGAAAACTTTAAGGATATCTGTATTAACTATATCTATATCATCTATATCTATATCTATCTGTGTCTAAATATTTCCACCAAACTCAGTAATATTCATCTAAGATCACTGTTTAAAATATTAATGGGTTTTCTGAGACACCATTATTTAATACACACTTCTGAATGTTCTTTAAAACAAAACATTTGAAGTGACCACATTTTTCTGTAATTTATTAGTTATAAAAATAATCTAAAAGGAACCACTTTTTCATTTTCTTCCCAAACCCTCTTTTTAAATAGCCCATGACTCATGGACATGACCACTCTTAGTCATTTTCTTTTCTTTAAAATTTAACTCTCTATTTTTCTATGAATTGAACAGAAAATATAATTCTTATCTTGCTGTATCTCTAGGAAGATAAACTTCTTAGTGATTTTACAGATGTTACAT